>JAFHBW010000128.1:0-64627 GCA_019022765.1 Westerdykella sp. P71 | reverse complement strand
GAGGCGCAAAAAAAAGAGGGTGGATGAGACGCGAAACAACGCGCCAAGGAATCACGGATTAACGCATATAATAGATCTGGCTAGGCGGACCCACACCCCACAACACCAGCAAAAAAAGAAGACAAAAACATACAACACCGCGCTATTCGCAGCTGGTCACCCACGCTACTACTCAACGGGCGCTACACGGCTTATGTTTGGTCGATCGGACGAGAGGCCCAGTATTCCATGTGCTATGGTCGTATGTAAAGAGACATATCTTTACTGCTTTATATTGTGCATACTTTTCATGTCATGGGGGCGCTGTATGCAGAGTGCCCCTTTCTTTTCGTCGTCCTGCAAGATCTGCACATGAGGTTTTAGTTAACAGCTCTACCCTAGGGTAGTAGAGAAGCACAGGGATTGGGTACGGGGTTAAACCCCCTGTTGTGTCCACACTCTTGAGTATCCGAGTTGAAGCCGGTGTATTAGGGAAGGATAAATGTGGGCACTTGAGAGAAATAGGTAAACAGTGGAGCTTACTTGGTACTCTTGCATAGAGCGTCCTCTTCGAGATTGTTCTCATCTAAGTCAGTTACGGCAGTTCCGAACACACAACTCGGACATCTCCCTGTCCTAGAAGAAACGCCCCTGGTGCCACCCAAAGCGTCGAGAAACACCAAACCAGCACAGAAACATAAGCTGTTTTTGCGGTGGCTGGTATTGGCTAAATACGGTGCGGCATTTGTGAGGAAGAGCTCGTTCGCTGCGACCATGGGTCTGACAGCGAACAATCAATCTGGCACAGGCTGTTATTTCGTGCCTGGAAGCGTATGCTAACCGACATGAGTGGCTGCGTGGCGGCCGCTCTTTGTCCTTTGACCACGTCACAAGCCAAAGGGAAATTTTAGCATCGATTATCTTGTTAGAGGCGCAGGTAAGCATCCTCTTCAGTAACACCATAAGATAACCCACAAGTGGTCTCATCGACCCAGAGAAGAAGTGTCGTCTTCTTTTCCTCCGCTGGACTCCCTGCAGCGGTAAGGGCAAAACAAATGGTTACACTTCAAGGCGAGGCATTACTGCGATACTATCGCGGATTAGCGTCAACGGTCGCACAATATACTCAATAGCTCCGTCGCAAAAATGCCTCTGAAACTCACTGGAATCGTGCGGATGGAGAACTGCCTGTGTCTGTCCGGTCGCCATGTGTTTTCTACGCGTAAAGAAGAAATGTATCTATGAATGCTTTGCCCTGTCTTCACTTCTGCATCTATAAAACCCGTTCAGAGTGGATTAGGAAGAAAATTCAAACGGCGTTCGGCACGAAAAAAGCGACCATCTCTCAACTCTTTACAAAGCATGGCGCTCACCTACAAGTACAATGTAAAAATGTCCTGCGCAGGTTGGTTTCTTCTTTCTTTTTCCTGCCCTTCGCTCTGCTTCCCAAATGTGCACAAAGCTGACAAGCGGCTCATCAGGCTGCGCCTCCAGTGTCCGAAAAGCGATCGCCCCGATAGCTGGAGTTCGCTCCATCGACATCGACCTTGAAACGCAAACGGTCACCGCGGTGGTCGAGGATGGGGTGCTGCTCAACGCTATCTCGCAAGCCATCACAGCGGCAGGGAAGGAGGTCAAAAGCGAACAAGTCGTTGACTCGCCGGAGCAAGCCATACTGGAACAGAATGAAGAATCGACAATGTGTTGCTGCTCTGGCAAAGCATAATTAGGTGGAGAATATTCGGAAAGATTGACTTGAGGGGAAAGCCAACCGGCGAGGACTATGAGTTAGAAGCCGCGAACCCTTTGTCCCTTCTCAAATTGCGCTAGAAGCCATGCTTTCAGAAATGAGTTTTCCTCTCGTAACCTTGTTCGTGCTTTGGGAGTGCTCTCATAAAACGTGATAAGCGTATACTCGACTGTCACACGCTAAAATATCTATAATATGTTTACACAGCTAAACATCTAGCCTAAATCTGGTTCTATTTGGCCCTGATAGAGTAAAAGCATTAAGAGTTGCAGGAAAGCCCGAGAGTCTTTGAAGCGAAGAGTAGAGCAGTAGAAGGTTCCACTGGTGTGTCCGAATATCAACGCTGAGCGTACCACCATCTCACATCCCAGTTGGCACCTGTCATTTCAGAGCCTTATATATTCTGTTTCTGCTCCTCTATCTCTACAAGCTTGAAAATAGAATAAATCCAGCCGTAAAAAGGGGAATAAGTACAAAGGCTGCGTCGTAGTAGGGTGTGCAGTAAGAGTAACCGCTACTGGTGGGACCGCTAGGCGCTGTAGGCGCTGACGGGCTAGGCACTGACGGTTTGGGTTGCGTCGTATTAGGCTGCGTACCAACCAAAGTGGCAAGCTGTTCCTCTCCTTCCACTAGAACTAATGCCATGCCGCTCTATTACGACGAAAATTCGTTAGCGATATCACTATGCAGGTGGTCGTAGATCACTCACTACAAGATGCCACTGGATATGACAGTGGAAAAGCCAGGCACCAGGGTTATCCGTCACATACCTAACCCAATTTAGTCACGAACCTAAAAGCTAGAGGACAGAGTAGACTTACCGAAGAGCGGCCCACCCGGAAGGCGGCAAATCCACTGTATCTCGATAGGGGGGATTTTCAAGGTTGATGAGGGATAACGGCGCATCTTCTACGGAATCATACGGAAATGCACCGACCCCTGTGCCAAGAACCCAGAATTTGTGCCCGTGGAGATGCATGGGATGGCCCATCTTTGTTGATTCCATGAGGTCAGCCCGGAACTTCGCGATACATGCATAAAGTTTCACAAGTAGAGAAGAAGACATCGAAGAAAAAGTATAAGGAGGAGCTTATCGTATCCATTGAATCGTTCGCGATACGCAGAATGAGGTCTATAGTCGAGTTCAACGGCATTTTGAGTGTTGTGTTTGCACTCCAGGCGTCAGAGATGTTGCCGTAGATGATAGGCGTCTTCGGCTCTGAGTATGGGTAGCCACCCACCACCCAGGTAACAATATCCGTTTGATTTATCGTAAAGTGCCGAGTTAAGGTAGCTGGAGTTGCGGGAGGCATGTTTCCCTCGAAGGGGGAGAGCGACCGCTCACTGAGTGTCGAACTGTGTAATTTCGCCGATCCATTTGTGAGCATCCAGACAGAAGCACACTGGTCGTCCAGAATGTTTGCAGAACCGATCCCATTGGAGGCATTGCCCTAGATAGTCAGGGGCAAATTCGTTGAATGAAAAGGCCATCAACTAGGGTCCTTACATTATAAGACACTATCCTGTGGCCTTCGATGACTTGCTGCATGTCGCCGTATGGATAGGAGGCGAACCTGAGGGGGTAATCGCTCGGGGCTGATCAAGTTTTATCATGACGCAATAACGCTCGCCGATCGATATGTGAAGGACCTAGCAGGGTAAATGGATGCGAAATTCCACCAGTTTGTGCCTTACCCACCTTGACCTCTTGTAGACTCACGTAGAGTCCATCTGCGGCGTAGACAAACATAGAATGTGCATCCAGCGACACGCTAAGTCTGGTGACCGAACCGGCATTGACGAAGTCTAAAGCAAGCCAGCCGGATGAAGAGTTGGCAGGAATCGTGAGCAGCGGCGAGGTTGTATTACTTCAAGTATCTGGCGGAAGCGAGCTAAGATTATAGCCGGGTTTGAACATCGTTGGGGGAGTGCAGCCACGTGGGGTCAAGGCAGTGGGCATGGACATGGCGGGCACTGCCCCTGACGCCATCGTTGCCAGGTCCTCGCTCATTGCCAGCGATCTCTTTCGCATGTTGGACATAGTCATCGACGCCATTGATCCCATTGACATGGACTGCATGGTCATCAACGGCAACGGGGTGCTTGCGGAGCCATGCGCGACGGTAGCAGCTGCCATGTCCATGCCTAGACCAGTTCCGGCCGCAAGGACGAATTCCGGCAGACACTCCACCCTTCCGTATCCATTTGCTAGGAGGCTATCAACACAACCAGGGAACGCGCCGGTCTCGAAATACTGGGCGAAGACGTCGTCGGAGAGACGATGGTACCAGTCTGTAAGAAAGACAAGCGCTCGCGTCTCGTCCAGCCTGTACAAGTGCGGCCACTTCGCCGTCATTGTGGGCAAGTGCTTCGAAGGGTCGACGCCGTGATGGAGACGCCTGTATCAGAAACGGACCCCGAATGGCATCGTCATAGTAGGATCGAAAGTGAGAATGATACCAATAAAAGCCGTACTCATCCTTCAGCGAGAATCGGTAGGTGTAGTTCCCTCCTGGTGCGATCGGAAACTGCATGCTGTGTCAGCATGATAGATATATACATGCCTGTGGTGGATGGGGGGGAGAGCGTGACTGACCTGGGTAACATCTGGAACTCCATCCATCTGCGGTGTCCCACGCTGGAGGATACCTAATGAGTACGCGTCAATTCCTAAAGTCTGGTTCCTCGTGGCACGCATGCTTGTGCCGTTGGACGTGTATATATCTACGTACGCGTACCTATATAGATACCGATATGTGTTTGCTTGTGTTCGTTTCGGTCCGGCCGGAACCAGTCGACTTACCGTGCCAATGGATGGTTGTCTCAACCGGCAAATCGTTCTTGACAAACACTTCAACATCATCTCCTTCGTCGGCCTCAATAAGAGGACCGGGTTGTTGGGCATTGATGAGATAGACATCACGAGGTACTCCGTCTGCAGGAGTCAGCCGGTTGGCCCAGCGAAGTCAAGGCGGGCAATGGTGGGCAAAAGGACTTGCCAGGGGATCTGACTCCGGTGCCCAGGGTGTGGATGGTGAAGTTATACGAGCGAAGGGCAGCATGGGAAACGGGCATGCGCATGAGCAGGAGCAAAAGGGTGGAGAATATGTTGCGAGGAGAGAACAAGTCGATATTGCTGAGGGTTGTGGATGGCGGACGAAAGCTGACCATGAGCGACAACTGAGGGAAGATGGCAGCAGCAACAAACGACTTTTTGTCCGTGCAGAGGAAAAGAAGCTGGCATTGTTGAAGACATGGACATACCATTGTGCGATTACCGAAATTGGCAATAGATGGGCCAGGAGGTTCCGTCGCATTTGCCACGTCGGCGAAGTTCGTTCTGTTGGTTGGCGTGCGGCTTTTGTGCGGATCGGCCCCTGAGTCAAAGAGAAGAAACTTGTGATGCAACTGGCCCGCCATGAATTGCTAAACACGCCAAGTTTACGTATCGTATCAACAATCGAACGCCATGTTGTCAGTGGGATTCGGTTCCGAGGACAAGCGCTCGCCCCGTCGGCTTCTACCAGGGTTCCATCTGATACCCATCCCCAAACTTCATCATATCGTCCGCACAAACCGCGCCCCCAGAATAGGCAGAAGTCCTATCGAACAGCGGCATCTCACTGCCACAAAGACGCTTATCAATCGTGGCCGCTGAATTGAATATATTCAAAAGATGCCCTGCCACATCCCTCGAGATACCATTCTACTCCCGCACCTGCAACACAGAACAGTATTGCCCATTCCGGAAGCATGGCGAAACTTGCAGCCTCGTCACTCCCCCGCCGTACCACTTTTCTAGTCCCCAATCTCCATTGCCCTTCCTGCGCCTCCTTCATCGAAGCCTTCCTCTACTCTCTTCGTCCCAAACCCGTCTCAGTCTCTACGTCGATTCTCTCCCACACCGTGACTGTCCAGCATGATGCTTCGCTGGCTGTCTCCAGGATAGCTAAAGCGCTCGGCGAGGCCGGCTATGGAGTGCACACCGCCATCCCGGACCCTGCATCAGGCGATGCACCTCTACAGACCGACGTCTTGAGCCCAGCGGATAACGGGGCCCAGATCGGAAGGCTCCAACGCGCTGTACATTGGTGGAAAGCAAGCAAGAGGGATGCCGCCGACGAGGAAGCGAGGATGAAGAGGCATATGGAACACTGTGACCGGTGCCGCGCTCAGGCGCGGGAAGACGCACAGAAGACCCATACGTCCCTCCAGACGACCATCAGCGAGAAATCGTCTCAAGATCCTCGCTCGCAACCAGGCCAGCGACGAGGATCCACCGATCCGCCAGCCAGTCCGCGGGAGGACGGCGACCCGTTTGTCGTCGTCCATTCCACTGCGGCGGCGACCAAAGTCTTCCAAGCGTCTATCTCCATATCCGGCATGAGCTGCAGCTCTTGTGTCGGCAAGATCACGACCGCCCTCAAAGAGAAGCCATGGGTAATGTCGGCCAACGTCGCCTTGCTCACTCAGAACGCTTCGGTGCAGTTTGTCGGAGAGGCACACGCCGAAGAGCTAGTCAAGATCATCGACGCCGTTGGCTACGAGGCGAACTTGGAACGTGTCGATGAGCTGCTGTCGCCTGCCTGGGCTGGTCCCCGCGCAGTTGTAGACTCGTGGAAAGCTTCGTATGCCATCGGAGGCATGACGTGTAGCTCGTGCGTCGGTACCATCACCAAGGCACTCGAGAGCCTCCCCTGGATAAGGAGTGTCGACGTCAACCTCATCACCAACAGCGCTACGGTTGTGTTTGAGGACAAGAGCCACCTGAGCGATATCCAGGCTGAAGTCGAGGCCGTCGGTTATGATGCCAAACTGGACGACGTGGTCAATTTGAGCAAAAGTGAGCCGCGGAACGGGCGGAGGACCGTGTCTATTCGCATCGATGGCATGCACTGCGAGCATTGCCCGGCTCGGGTCGTGGAAGCGCTCGATCGCCTCCACCAGCGCGTGACGGTTGAAAAGCCCGCGACCAACGTGGATCCCATCATAGCCATCGCATATACCCCCCATTCTCCAGACTTCACCATTAGAGCCATCCTTTCCACCATTTCGGAAGCCGACCCTGCGTTTGCCCCTTCCATATACCACCCCCCTACCCTTGAGGAGCGCGCGAAGCTGATGCATGCTCGCGCTCGGCAGCGAATTTTCTACCGCGTCATCCTTTCCGTCGTCGTCGCTATTCCCGCCTTCGTCATCGGCATCGTTTTCATGACCCTCGTTCCATCGAGCAACGCCAACCGCCAGTATCTGATGCAACGGCTGCGTGGAGTCACACGTGCGGAGTGGGCGCTTTTCATCATGGCGACCCCAGTGTACTTTTTCGCGACGGACGTCTTTCACCGTCGCACGTTCAAGGAGCTGCATTCCCTATGGAAGCCTGGTAGCCCCGTACCCTTGATTCGCCGCTTCTACCGCTTTGGAAGCATGGACATGCTCATGTCCTTTGGTACCACGATTGCTTACTTTTCCTCCGTTGTCGAACTGATCATCGCTGCGACGCGGGCCTCGGGCATGGACATGGAGGGAAATGCGACCTACTTCGACTCAGTCGTCTTCCTGACCATGTTCCTGCTCATTGGCCGCCTGATCGAAGCGTACAGCAAGGCGAAAACAGGAGACGCTGTCGCCATGCTAGGTAAACTTCGGCCGACAGAGGCGCTCTTGGTCATCCCCAGCGACAGTGAAGGTGCGGTCGAGAGTACCCAAAAGGTCAGCGTCGACCTCCTCGAATTTGCCGATGTGGTCAGAGTGTTGCACGGGGGTTCGCCGCCGTGGGATGGAACCATTCTGGAAGGCGAGTCTGAGTTTGACGAATCTAGCCTTACGGGTGAATCAAGGCTCGTCAAGAAATCCATCGGCGACGTGGTGTACTCTGGGACAATTAATAAAGGCGGACCTATCTCAATCCGAACTACCGGAATTTCTGGAGATTCTATGTTGGATCAGATTATCAAAGTCGTGCGAGAAGGCCAGGCACGCCGCGCGCCAATTGAAAGGGTGGCCGACATCCTTACCAGCTATTTCGTCCCGATCATAACCCTAATCGCTATTTCTACTTGGCTAATCTGGTTGAGCCTTGGACTTTCTGGGACTTTGCCCAACGAGTACCTTGACGTTCAGGTTGGGGGGTGGGCGTTCTGGTCCTTACAATTTGCTATTGCCGTCTTCATCGTCGCCTGCCCTTGTGGGATTGGGCTTGCTGCGCCGACGGCCCTCTTCGTTGGTGGTGGCCTAGCGGCCAAGCATGGTATCCTAGTGAAAGGAGGAGGAGAGGCGTTCCAAGAAGCTAGCGGCCTTGACTGTATAGTCTTTGACAAGACGGGCACCCTGACGCAAGGCGGGGAACCCAAGGTTACAGACAGTCAATTCTTTCACCTCGAGGGCTGTAACTGGAGCGACTCGACGACTCTCGGCGCCTTGAAAGAGCTGGAAAGGAACAGCAGCCATCCGATCGCTAAATCCCTCGTTTCCTTCTGCGAATCCAGAATGGCAGACGGAGTCAAGGCCATACAGATTGATGAAATAGCAGGAAAAGGAATGAAGGGCTCATTCTCCGTCACAAAATTGCCCCACCCAGTCGAGTTCATCGTTGGGAATGAGGCTTTCATGGCTGATTACGGCGTTATTGTTACTAGCACTGTATCTGCTACACTGGACTCTTGGAAAAGCCAGGGAAAATCCATTGTCCTTGCAGCAGCGAGACCTAATCCTCCTGGCAAGCCTCCGTCGTCTACACCCTGGAACCAGGTCGCCATTTTCGCAGTTTCCGATCCTCTGCGACCAGAGTCTGCCGCTGTTGTCAAGGCCATTCAGCGGCAAGGCGTGGATGTATGGATGATCTCGGGCGATAATCCCACAACAGCCAACACCATAGGCGATATGGTTGGCATTCCTCGGGAGCATGTCATCGCTGGTGTGTTACCAGAGCAAAAGGCCGATAAGATCAAATACCTTCAGAGCAGCCAGGTCAAATCCAACTCGCGCTCCTTTTTCGGGTTGGGCAGGTCGCGCGGCCACCGAAGGGCAGTTGTAGCCATGGTAGGCGATGGCGTCAACGACTCGCCTGCCTTAACCGTCGCGGATGTCGGTATCGCCATCGGTTCTGGCTCCGATGTTGCCATCTCCGCTGCCGAATTCGTACTCATTGCACCGAGCTTGACAACCTTACTAACGCTAATCAATCTCAGCCGCACGGTGTTCAGGCGTGTCAAGTTCAACTTTGTTTGGGCTTTGGTTTACAATCTCGTCGCCTTGCCTATAGCGGCGGGGGTTCTCTACCCAGTGAAGAGCGGTGGCCGGCACATCAGGCTTGATCCTGTCTGGGCGAGTTTGGCTATGGCTCTCAGCAGCATAAGTGTAATCTGTAGCAGTCTTCTCCTGCGAAGCGGGTTACCAGTCGTGGGGTTTAGGGACAGTAAAATGTTGGGGTCGGGGGCGTAGTAGGCGTTGGAAATATTTTGGCCGCTGGCGGACCTCGTGTTTCTACTAGTATTCAGATCTCATATGTAGCTCGCCCTCAATTCCGTTCCAAGCACAGATTTTCCATGCATCCCCAAATCTTGACATCGACTTCTGTGCGGCTGCGTAAAGGAACGGTCGGGGTCCGAATACAACGCCAATCAGATACGATCAGATACTGTGTGCTGACCGTTGCAGGTGCTGAGACGTTATGGCTTAAACTTGTTTGCGAAAGGAGTCGAATTCGACCCGTGCATTACAGTCCCGCAAGGGGGCAGAGTGGCTCGACTACCCTAGGGTAAGGAGTATGCTACGATTGGCTTCAAGAAGCCGCACAAAGACCGCAGGCCCCTAGCTTGTGACGAACCCTGCAATGCGCAGACATGCCATGCACTGGAACCATTATATGTCCAGCATGGAGCCGCATACACTAACAATCACAGCTGGCCTTTCGATAATTCCCTTTCCGATTCTTTTCCTTCCCGTCGTTCCTGCGCTTTCCACTTCATTCCTACTACATTGAGCACAGCAGCACTAGCTCCGCCTGATCTACACCTTCTCTCGTACACCATGAATATGAATGGAATGCTTATGCCTACCTCATCCAAGGTGGCTATGGCCATGACTACTGCCATGGCTACTGCCATGACCACTGCCACCGCTACAAGTAGCGATTCTTTCGCTCTTCATGCCATGGCGACTGAGGCAGCTTCCGCAGGGGCAGGGTCAGGATCAATGGGACAGTCTGCTTCCATGGGCATGGGAGGAATGGCTTCATACCTTCATTTTGGCGTCGGAGATGCCTTCGTTGCGCCCCTCTTCACACCCGCCGAGACGTCGGCGTACGTGGGCGTCATGTTTCTGCTCATGCTGCTGGCTGTTCTGCAGAGACTCCTGCTGCCTTTCACCGCAATGATGAACCATAAACTGTCCGCGCACGTACAGCCTTCATATCAAGCGGAGCAAGACAGAAAAAGCGAGAGCTGGATCCAGATAGACGAGGACGTTCGACCCGCCGAAGACCTTGCGACGAGGCTTAAAGTCTCAATTCCTCGCGCCATTGCCAGAAGCCTTCTTCAGGTTTTGAATGCAGCTGTGGGCTTCCTCGTGTAAGTCTGGCGTCCTCACGTCATCAGTCCTGAGCTAATTGGATGTGACGACAACAGCATGCTCGGTGTCATGACTCTCAATGCCGGGTACATTCTTGCTCTCCTTGCTGGTGTCTTTCTCGCGGAGTTCGCTTTAAGTTTGTACAAGCACTCGCATCCAGCTGCCTATTGAGTTGGATCGCTCGTTCTTCGCTTCAGATGCCCTTGGCAAGTCTTCCGAGGCCCGTGCTAGTCAAATATCTGCTCCAACGTGCTGGTCGCGTGAGTGGTAGAGCGTCCTACGACATATGCAATCTTTGAGCTATCAACCTTCCTGTCTTTACCGTCAGCTCTTTAATTAGCCCGTTCTCTTGCGAAATAGCAGGATTCCAGCAGATTCAACTCTGTACCTGCTGTGTACCATTATCCTGCTTCGCCCCCCCGCTCGTTACATAGTGGAATACAAATACATTCTTTCGCGACAAGGTCCATAATAGGCTTTGTACATAGAATTTTCCCGTGCATTATAGACCGGTCGATGTATCGCCTAAACATTGGGTCTTTCCTGCATCTATACAACTTCCAACAACTCCGCATAAGATTTAGAGCGCGAGAGGGCTAGAGGGACGGATTCGATAACACTAAAATGATGGCATAAAATAAGGCATGCACTTAGCAGGACAGACATCCTCGATTTCGACAACGTTGAATTTCATGTGCATCAAGGTATCGTTAGATAAATTCTCCAACAATTAAGTACCCTGCTGCTCCGTTTGCTGTACTGCCACCCCATTCGGCTCCCACAGATATTCGCCCCATTTACCCCCGAATAATAGTACTAGACTCTGACGAATGAACAAACACCTCGCGTTTGGGAAGCTTCTTGAACCACAAGTCGCGAACGCCTCCACCTTCAAGATCTGACAGGAGGTGTAGAGTTTGTCCCTTCTCGTGGAAGGAGTAGTTGTTGGGACCGGAGAGACCTATCCAGGACGGCAAGGTTGCGGTAGTGAAAGGTCCGGTTGTCAAGACGCCAGAGAAATCATTCCCGTAAGCGCGATGCACATCAAGCGTGAATGGCCCACCAAAAGCTAAGCTGAATTTCCCAACGAGGGCCCAGCGGGCATCAGAGTCTCCAGGTTTGGCTGGTAGGGTCAAGTCCTTCGGCCGAACTTTAGACTGAGTCGTGTCATTGGCCGTCAATATAACAGTGACATAGCCGGATTCCGTGTATTCGGTCATGCCTGAGGGGTACCGGCTGTGCCAATCCGGAAGGATAGTGCCGTCGGCAGCGCTACGAGAGTTCGAATGTGCAATCTTTGCCGGAGCGTCGGGTTAACGTTGACTTACTAGTCCGTGCTGTTTAAGAACTATTCGAGCGATCAGTATGCAAACTCCATTGAGATATTAGATCATAAAGAGGAAAGGCATCGTACGCGCCAAGCGCCAGCGAAGAGCAGAAGGGTTGCCTTAGACTTCATTTGTACTGTACCACTGAAGAATCTCTCAGTGCAATATTCAAATAAAGAACAGGAATCGGCTCGAAGTATCGGGACATTCTTATATGCTCGTGGGCTGCATTGGATTTCCCCATTCCCAACAGAGCCCACTAGTATTCTTTAGGAAGAGGCGTTCAGCTCGGGAGACGGAAGCATGTAAGACGCCACCAATGCCCTTTCTTCCCGAAGAGAATATCTTTGAGGTACAACGATCGGAAGAACAACTGGCAAATCCCGGAAGTGGACCGAAAAGTGATTCCGTACATGAAGCCGACGGTGACTAGCAGTCGGGATCGACTAATCATTTTCGGCTTCGAGGAATTTTTATCGCCTATCTGTCCAGCATCTCTTGGCTTCTTGTCGAGCTGCATTAATCTCACTTTCTCCTCCCACTTTTATTGAGTGTGAAACCCATCTGCAGCGAGAACAAGGTCCTATACGGCTTGCGCGTCCTTCAAATACATCACGTTCAATGATTAGAGTGTGACGTTGGGACCTGCCGCTAGGCTATGCACTCATACGTATACAACGCGGCAGGAATAGCCCATGCTTGACGCATACCGCACCTACCCGCTGGTACTTATCGAAAACACTTAGCAGCTGATGCATCATGCATCATAGCAATTATTCCCCTACAATATATGACCTCAACGGAACTGCGTTTCGAAAGCTTGTCTTCCTTCCCCTAACACTATCACCCCCTTTCCCAATGAGCGGGTAAGCGACCGACCTCAGAAGTCTTCAAGCCCTTACCAACGAAACCTTCGCCCCATTGTAGCTTTCCATATTCAGCTTCATATTTTCCACGAACTCTTCTGTGTTATCTTCATTCCGAACCTCCCGGTATTCCATCAACATCCTCACAAGCGTATATGCCACCCAGAAGAGTGCCAACTGCTGCGCCGGACAGTGCCTCGCCCCGCCCCCAAACGGCAGAAACTCCCATGTTGGTCGAATATCAGCCCATCTCTCTGGTCTGAAGTCTTCAGGATCGGGGCCGAAAATTTCTGAATCGCGGTGGAGCGTGAAGAAATTGATGGAGATCGCATCTCCAGAACGAACGTAGATCGGTTGGGTCCCTTCTGCGCCACCACCATCGGGAAGGATTGTGGGAGAGAGACACCCACGAGCTTGCGAGGCCACAGGGGGTAGAAGTCGCAAAGCTGTCAAAGTTGAAATATAAAACTTGCGTTTGAGGGTACAGCGCTACGCTTACCTTCATTGATAACATGCTGAATGTAACTCAGACTCTTCAGGCGTTCGAAAGTCAGATCTTCCTTTCTCAGTGGCTCAACATACGACCTGCAATTTTTCCAGACCTTTGGATGTCTTGCAAGCATAAATATGGTGTTGGTTAACGCTACAGCTGGCGTGTCGCGACCCGCGAAAAACACATTCAGCAGCTGGCTGCAAAGTTCGTCCCGGTTCTTCGTCTCCTTCACCAATTCGTGCAGCAAGATGCAGTTCCTCTGCCCGCTCGTATCATGGTTGAGCTTCGGTGACTGCTGAAGAGCTCTGTCAATGTGCTTTCGCGTGTAATCCTGGATGAGCTTGCAAGACTCCATGAAGGTTTTGCTCGGGGCTAAGAATCTCATTTTGCCTAGCAACACCCTGACTCCAACTCCTTTCTGTGCCTCGTTGAAGGCGTCCAAGAACTTCTGTGAATCGATTGGGCATGAAGGTAGAAGTGAACTAAAGCTCTCTCCAAAAATGAACTCGGAGCTCGCGTCTAGTATCTAACGGAAACATCTCAGTCAGATATCTCAACAATACGCTAGTGACTAGGAGGGAATCCGAAGATCTTACCAGTCGGTCGAACAACGGTTGAAGGTCCACCGGAGCATCATCCCGTGGGAGTAACCCAAGAAACCTTTCAACATGTGCGCCATACATCTTCGGATTCGCTATCTCCGCCCTAGTAAATGCAGACCTGATCATAGCTCTTGCCTTCTCCCAATCCTTGCCATCGCTCGAGATTATCCCCCGTCCGAGCATTGCTTCTGCTGGTCCACGAACAGGGCTGACTCCGAATTTCTCATGCTGAAGAGATAAAACTGTCTGGATGTTGCGCGCAGATGTAGTGGTTATGGTCCTTCTGCCAAACGGAAACGACTGGAACGTATGTCCGTATCGGCGAGTTTGTGCCTGCGTGTTTCGCATGCGTACATGGTCTTTCATGGATTTGAAGGTGTCTATCACAGTATCCAGTCCGAAAATAGGATCCTTAGATGGAAGCGTCGGTGGCGAAGCACATCCATGTTTTTCTGAGGCCTTTCTCAAGGATAGAGTGCGATAAACGTAGAGTCGAAGTACGAAAGCCGCAAGGCAACATAACGTTGCCGTCAACAGCGTGCCCATGGTGCAGATTTCAGCGCCGCACTATCAATTCTGCTGCTCGCCGTTGCACAGGTGCTTCTCTCTATACTCTGTAATTACGGGTGGATTCTAATGGACATATATGTTTAAATGGGAAAAATGTCTTATCGGAACGGCCAAACGCTCGTAAAACCGGGGTAAGAAGTACCAGGGGGGAGGGGGTTTGCCAGAAGCCAAGGGCGAGGTCCGGTGAGAAACGTGATTGAGGTTCAAGGTGAAAGAAACAGCGATGAACCTTATATTGGGAAACCATTCAAAGCGACCTCGGGTTGATCAATATTACGCGCCGAGGGGTTGAGGCGAATGTTCATGGACCTGCCACATTTGGACGATAAGCTGTGCCACAATTTAATCGGATGCATAACGCGTTAGTTTCCCAGGGTTACCGCTTCGACGGGCGTTGCAGACAGTCGCACTTCCACTTCTTTGAATTTTATTTTCTGAGTTTCTTTTCACCGTCAAGTCCTGGCGACACTCAAGCTGTACGAGGGAGAAATTATCTTTCATTCAATATAGTCTGCTTAGGCTACCAAGATATGTATTCCACCGTTGAGCTTCCACGTCGGCATTAATGGACCCAACGTACGCGGTTGCGAGCAACGACATATGGTATTGCATCACTCTCGTTGCCCAGTAGTAGTGGTAACAGAGGCCGTAGGGGTAGTAGCGGTCGTAGGGGTAGCAGGGTCCTTCTGTTCATTTGGATACTCGCTCGAACCCCACCTCCACACGATAGCTTCATCTTCGTCACAGTTAATCAAAGCAGGGTGAGGGGGCGGAATGGCACATCACGCTGACCTGGAGAGTTTGAGCCGACGATGTGGGCCATATTCTTTTTCGTTAAAGAATTGCGCTCAGCATGGCGAGTACCGACCGTAGGCAGTGCAAGAGCTGATGCCCATACGATATGAGTTTAGCGAATAATTCAACATGGTCGAAAAAAGGACCGTACTTCGAAGTAAACGGTTCCAGGCGTCGTCCAGCTCCGGACGTGGATCGCCAACGAACGGGTTGCCAATCGCGAAACCTTCAGGGTCAATTTCCGTTGTTTGCAACCTGTATGACAATGCATCCCTTGCTGGCGCTTTAAGACACTTAGACAAATGTTTTTTTTTTTAAAAAAAAGGACAGACGTACAGTATAAGGGTTCAGTTTCCATGGAACATGGGGATTTGTCCTGTTGTGACCGGAGGAACACAAAGGAGCCAAGGAGAAAATAGCATGAAGCTATTCCAAGATGCAGCAGGACGGACTTGGTCATACTTAATCGACCTGTCCCATTCGTCCCCTTGAATCGTCCCGGTTTCGCCTCATCGGAGAGCAGGAGCGCCTGTCCTACAGCGTCCCCCTCAGTATTAGGCAAGCTCATTATTGGAGCGGTGCGAAAACCGTACACACCTGTCCCACAACGTGCGAGGGCATAGTTTAAGCTCTAGTCCCTCCGCTGCTGCAAGGTCAAAAATACGCCCCCAAGTTAGATTACAGATATGCGCAAGGACGGCGTTCATGCAGTTTGCGCCTTTGAGATTATTTATTCCCGATACCTGCAAAACAGGAGGTGGCATGGCTATGTTGCCCGCGGCTGTGCCGCAATATCGCAACTTTCATCCTTCGACTGTGCCGCCCGGGATACAACCAATGGATTTCCATGTTCCCTGGTCGATCAGTGAGATTCCTGCTGCGGAAGTAACGGCCCGGGGATATTCGTTCGCCAACCAATCTGAAATGCCGTCAACGCGCGTATGCGGCGTTAGCTCGTGCATGATGTCCGATGTAAATGTATACACTTTGTGGTGTTCGATGGAGAGGTCTCCATTGTTATCCTCCGGTCAAAGCTTTGTCGGGGGCGAATCCACACTCTTATATCCCTTTGCCTTCCCTATATGCCGCCGATAATTCAGAGCTCAAACTTGAATATCAAATTCCGATAAACTTCATAGTTTCACTCTGTGTTGTTAGTCTGTTCAGTGAGTCCGCAATCGCAACGCCATGGTTGCGAAAACGGCCATCACCCTCGGAGTGACATTCCCCGTGCTTGCCATCTTTGCCGTCCTCGCCAGGTTCTGGGCAAGGCGGAAGAAACGAATGTCGTGGCGCATCGACGACTGGTTCCTGATACCAGCCCTTGTGAGTTCTCACGGCGCGTCATGGCCCATATCTAACTCTTCCAGATTCTGAGTATAGGAAATGCGGTCTCCATGCTCCTTGGTGAGTTGAAAGCAGCTGTCATATCGGTACGTGAAGCTTATGGGAGCAATAGCTGCGACTCTGGGAGACATGGGCCAGTTAAAGCCGTTGGATCATAGGGTTTCCCACCGTTGGACGAAAGCTTCAGAAGTTTCAATAAGGTGAGTAGCACACATTTGGACTGACTGACTATCTGTGCTGACCTCTGTAGTGCATCTATGCGAATAAACTCTTGACAACGGTCGCAATGGCGGTTACACGACATGCAATTCTTCTCTTCTACGGTCGGATATTCCGCGGTCGATCCTTCAGTATCTCACTCTGGACTCTTTATATCCTAAACGGAGCATGGGGCATAGCCTACACGTTCATGTTTGTATTTGCCTGCCGGCCTATTTCCGACGGCTGGAAAGCCCCGACTGGAGCCAAGGGCAGGAAATGCCTTCCTTTGTCTACCGTCCAGTCGTACGCAATCTCATCGGTCATAATAGATGTGCTTGTACTGTTGGTTCCCTGGCCACAAATCCTGCGTTTGACAATGACGAAGAGAGAGAAGGCCGCGGTGTTGGGCATTTTTGGGCTCGGATTCGTGTAAGTCAGCTCATATATGGAGAGGCAGTCCTATAACGTCATACTCTGTACAGCGATTCGCTAACTTTTGCGTGGTGTTGTGGCCGTGGCTATTGGAAAGGCTGTTGAGTTCTACCAAGTAAGCCACAAGATCGCCAAAAGCCATCAGATCCAATGTAAGTGCTCCTTCTCCACTTGTTGGGAAACCCTTCTAAGGGATCCTATAGACGAGATGGCACCCACAATATACTGGACCATACCTGAGACCTGCGTTGCCATCGTTGGAGCATGCCTTCCCTCCGTTCGTCCAATCTTTCAAGGATG
The DNA here is from genome assembly GCA_019022765.1 of Westerdykella sp. P71. NCBI lineage: Eukaryota > Fungi > Ascomycota > Dothideomycetes > Pleosporales > Sporormiaceae > Westerdykella > Westerdykella sp. P71. The sequence continues at coordinate 47,393 of JAFHBW010000128.1, read as the reverse complement.
GTCTCCAGAGTCCGTCATCGGATCCGTGCGGTCTGCATTGTCGCTGGCCTCGCTATCGAGTAATCGAAGCAAGAAAGACTTGCACTCCACAAAAGCACAGACGAATGCCGAAGCCAGCGGCGGTGAGAGTCTTTGCGGCTTGCGACAGAGCCGGGGGTATGAGGTGATCGCTCTTCCCAAACTGGACTTGGAGTACGGCCACAAGTCATCATATAACGCGCAGCTGCAAAGTAAGGGAGTGTATGCAAATGGGGCTGAAAACCAGGGAAACAAGCTGCACGACGAGCTGTAGGCGACTATACACGCCGGTGAAACGCGCCACGTCCATTCCCGAAATCCGCTTTATTGAGGCACGAATGATATACATATACTGAACATCCCAACAGTGGTCAGCAGTTTGGAGAACCTGCGGAACTCTGTATAGTCATCGTCGCTCCAACTCGCAAGAGCGCGGCACTCAGTGCGGTATGATAGAGTCGTTGGCCACAGCCCAGCAGTTATTTCAGCAGTAATACATGGTGTATACCATAGCTAACTGCATCTGTGATTCTGGTAGTTCTAGAAATGGTTCGGGGCATGCACACCAGGTCTACTGTGAATACTAAATTGATAGTTTAGTATGGAACACAAAAAGCCGCAGCAGCAGCAAAATAACCCTAACGATTAAAATAATTTTACGGTCTGTTTATACCTGCCGGTGGCTTCGAGGCGTGTCCAATGTAGTTACTGGAGCCGTTGTACATCTTCCGATATATAAATTCATGCTATGATATGAGCCGGCGCCCGCAAAGGTTGGACAGTTGCTCAAGACTAGGTAACATATTTCCAACTACATTGAAGACTCACCACTGGTTGTCGCCACTTAACTTGATACCGAGAGGTTCGTGAGGTTATATACCTACTTCTCTCTTTAGCAAACTAACGCCACTTCTATGCGTAAGCTAACTCTCTACAAGTAGGTCTAAACAGACGGTGACAAAGCCCACGAGTATCATTGTTTACGCCCACTATTCGCCACCGAGAGGAAGGAAAGGAGCATTGGCGGGGTTATTCAAAATTTCAGATAGCAATACACAACATTTGCTTCAACAGTACGAATGAGTGTGGTGTAATGATATGCATTCATTAGGCGTCATTCTCAATATCCATGTTCGCAGAAGCGCTTTATCTTCATTGCTTCTTCGAAGACTGCGACTGGCCTTGCTGACCCATACCAGCAGTGCCCTGATGGCTCATACCCACTCTCTCGTCTCTTGCGTTGATGTCCACTTTGGTTTCTTCCCCCATCGCGCGTAGTTGATCTTCGGTGAACTCGTATTGTCCAAAATGCTTTCCCCATTGCTGACCCGTTTGCTCCTCTCCTTCACCGGCTTTTCCAGATGGCATACGCTCGGTACCAGTTGGATTGGAGGCACCCTTGTTCATGTTGCTTTCGGGGTTCATGGTGGAAGATATTGAGTATCAAATCCAATGGTTTGGCTTTTGTGAACCTGAAGGTTGATGGATGGCGATTTGATTGTATGGTCAGCAAGGATCAGACGGAAAGGTGACTACTATATGTCTGGACGGGAATGACGAGCGTCAGGCGATATGACGTTGAAGAAGGGTAACAAACAGCTGTATATGTCATGACCCCTCACCTGTTTTCCAGAATTGGTATAGTGCCGCGTGATGTCACACCACACAAAGGAGCTTCTGGAATCTCTGCCAGACCAAGTAAACGATTTAGGAGTACTGTTTAGTGTTTATTAAATTCAGTGGTCGCACGTGTTGTGTTGTAGGCACTAGAACAGAATCAGAAGACTCGATAGGGTCTTCCTGCCAAGGGTGGGTGTGAAGGAGCTCTTGCACTCCCATCTCTTTCCCATACCTTTAGAACTACAGTACTTGGGTTCTAGTGCTACGGCTCATCGCTTTGACGGTAGGAACTAATAACGAAAGGAAAATACCGGCAATTTCTGGGAAAGGAGCCCAATAATATGACGCTGTTCAGCACAGGCCTATGTCGCCAGCAGCTTGAAAATGTCTATACTGACGGGACGGTGCGACTTTCAGAGGCTAGCGGTACCCAACCAGCTGTGTCGGATACAAAGCCATGGTTCCCGCCCGCTAGCCAGATTAAGAACAAATGACAGAAAATGTCACCGTTATTCCACGTTAATGTCATCCCACGACGTTGACAGAAACAATTGCTGCGCTGTCTTCACACAGCCTTATGCTTGAAGCCGTATCATCAAATTCAGACCGTAGGGATGTTTAAGGCACATTGGAGGCTTTATGATATATAACTATACACATAAAGCACTACGCTTTTGTAGTGTCTACTCCAAATTCCATAAGATGGTGACTGCAAAGAGAGAATAATCTCCGAAGCGGGACCGGCACTTTGCCTCTGACCCTGGTACGACCCTGAAATTTAGCTATGCTAGGGTAAGCACTGACATTCATGGGGGCTACTCGGGTGCGCGCATGATGAATGCGTTCTCCGGAACATAACTCCAACTTCTGCACGAAGGACTCCAATCGCTCACATCGTGACATCGAGAGCAAGATAACTTGCAGAAGAAATCCACAGGACGTGTTGCTAGAGAATTTCAATAAGGATGCCTCGATAGGACTATTTAGCACAATATTCTAGGTCTCGAAGTAGGCCTGTCGTCCCTCAACTCTTTCGGCTAAGGTTAGTGTCGCGTATCTCAAAGGACCGTCTCTCAGCCTTACATGATAATGTTTTAGAGAGTTTTAGTCAAAGATCTCCGCGTAACGTTCCACCCATTCAAAATGGTTCCTGCTTTTCAGCTTTCTATCTTGTCAATCTCTGGAAACGCGCTTTTATACTATCGTCCGATTGGGGAAAGAGATCTGAACTCCCGCCAAGGTGAGGCTGTCCTGGATTATAAGGTTAGGAATCAAAGGAAATATACTCAAGAACAGGAACGTTTTGTTGGAATACGAAGTGACAGAGCAGTTGTTTGGCACTATCATGACGGTTGGACAAGCAGAGAACAGTGCGACCCAGTGGGCTCATTGAGGCTGCAGAGCGCAGAAAATCATGTCCTTCATGCATCTACACTGTTTTACAAACCCAAGAAGTGAGATCTGGCGAGGTCTCGTAATGTGGGATAGATTGAGAATGCCGTGCGGAGTTGACAGGTTCTCATACACAGGGGTGCTATCCACTCATGATGTGAGCTTTTCAATGTTACGTGGGTTCTGATATCGAAGAATGGTCAATAAAACCTGATTGGAAGGGTACTGGCATTGCGTACCTAGACTACTACCCTGATGTCTTCAGCGTCACCGCACTCTGCTCTCAATGGGCTGAACCGCCAATAGTCTGTACCCTTCTCGTCAACGGCGGCGATTTCTCGCCAGACCTTTCCGCCCTTCACAACCCTCTTCATGACCAAGATTCCTTCCATCCCTGATGCCCACTCCACCCTTCCACTCTTCACTACAATCACCTCTTTCTCCTCGACAGTCCCTGGTACTGCCAAAAACTGCTCCGCCACCACCACTGGCTCGCGCTTAATCACCTCACCCAACCTCACCTCCCTACGCTCCTCCACCGCATCAGCGGCTGCTCTGGCGCTCAAAAAGGACTCCAATCCAAATTGATACCCATGCAACACCTTTGCCGCGGCGAACGAATGCGGGATATGGAACTGAACCCTCACATTTCCTTCCCTGGCCCTGACCCTGGAATCCTGAAACCCAACCAGCGTCTTCACCATCGCGTTTGTAATCTCCGCAGCCCTCCCTGGTTTAGCCGCCATAGAGTCCATCTTCGCATCCCAGAGTACTCTGACGTCCCACTGCGCTGCTGTCGCTATCCAAGGGTACTTCTTCACCAATTTCTGCAGGGATGCAGCCATCTTCTCGTCCCAGTGCTTCTGGGAGAACCATCCAACATGTCCTTTGAAGACGACTGAGATTCGGATTTGGATGGCGCGAGCCATGAGCCAGGTGTAGTATTCCTTGGCTTCTAGGAATCCGTACTTCTGGAGAGCGAGTAGAGATGGGTTTCCGGTGTGGACAGGGCAGATGACGACTTTTGTCTGGCTGTAGTTGTATGTCTTGGTGGCGAATGGGAGCCCGGTGATTGTGGCTTGGTTGTGAGATAAGGAGGCATAGGCGTAGATTTCGTTGCGGATTTCGGGAGGGAGACTGGGGAAGAGGTGGCGGGTTTTGTTGGTGTGAGAAGACATGATTTCCGCCGGATTGGTTATCGCTGTTGGATGGGTATATAACGGAACCAAGCGTGAAGTTGAGAGAAGGGGTAGTGAGTGCAGTGGAGTTTGGATGGAGTAGTCCCTCGAGTAGGGAGGGAAATCCGGACGTTCAATAGGAGCGACGTTAGAATGAGTCGTATTGAAAAGCGGTGAACACAATACGAAACAATCCTATTGTCTCCCCCAATCAATAGGAGTGAGGTAGTGAATGCCAATCACGTGAGTGCTTATTGTTGAAGCTTCCTACCGTCTTCACCGACGCAACAGTCCCGGAAGGGTGATTCTTAGCCTTAAAGACATGAGGATACTGAGAGGCAAATATATAAAGTGCAGTCAATACGTACCTGTTGCAGGGGCAAGCAGCAAATTTTCGAACGGGTGCGACCCACCTCGGTAAGTCTAGATTGGGCACCCTACATGAAATTGGGCTGCTAGCGATGGACCGAAGGAAGGTAGACGGGCCGTTCACTATTGTGATTGTGGGATTGGACAATGTTTTTAACATTTCCCCTGGATACATGTGATCAGCTCTACTATCGGCCACCTGCCGGGCAATCTGTGCCAGTACTTTGAGGATGCGTACCACAAAAAGGGCCGACCAGTATAGGAGATCCATTCTCCTATTTACCCTTCTATATCATGGCAGACGTGATGTCGACTATCCGTCGTTGTAAACTGCTGTTGTTGTTGATAGTCTACTAAATTTTCAGATGCGGAGGGGCAACCGACATTCCCGCGATCGGGTGGCGAAAACCAAACAAGTGTCAAGTCAGGATCAACATATCGTGATTTGGATTACATTGGCAGTATTGGTGTGCAAAATGAGCAATTGACAGGACGTAGGACTCTTTCGCTTCCTTTTTATATGTTGACGTACTCTACTGCTCGGCAGTGCAATGGATTGAGTCATCTGTTCCTGCATATACGTAAGGGGAAGGGCCTGCGCCACAGCCCTGGAGTCATCCACCTGGGCTAAGCTCGATAAACAGACCGAAAGAGCGGCGTTCACATGGAGAATATGGCCACTTGGTCCATGAAAACAGATGGGCGATTGATCTGAAACAACTGCATGCTGCTTGTCACGTTCCAGTGCTCTATATTTTCAGTACATGATTGCAAGAAGGTATCGTACCCAGCCGTGACACCGGAACGCCATTACCCATTTTTCCATCCTCACGACAATGCATTCGCTGCAGCTTGAGCTTTTTCGATCCTGCGACGCTTCTTGCGCAAGGCCTCGGCTTCCTTGTCACGCTTCTCTTCACCATATTCGATGCGCTTCAGGAGCTTCCTCTTACGCCTTGGCAACATCATCTTCTGCCGTTCCTTCTCTTCTGCTTCCTGTTGTCTCTTCTTCTCGGCCTTCTTCCTGATCTCCGCGTTCTTTGACTTCGCTGTGACGACAGTTGGTTCAAGCGTCTTACCAGTCGCCTCGGCTTCCAGTTCACGTTGGTGTTGTCGGCGCGCTGCTTCTCCGTCGGAGATGTCGGACTCGGCCTCTGACTCGATTCCGTCCCAGTCTTCCGCATCTCCATTTTCCTCTTCTTCATCCTCGTCCAAGTCGGAATCTCCACTGGCAACATCCATGCCCTCTCCAGCTTCTACAGAACCTTCGCGATCCAGAATTGCTTTCATACCATTGGCGGTATCGGCCGTAACCATTTCTACATCAGACTCATCTTCTCCTTCCTCGTCTTCTTCCTCCTCGAAACCTTCCTCTTCCTCGAAAGCTTCTGCTTCGCCTTCTAACTCCTGCGCCTCCAGAGGAAGGTTGGGGTCGTATTCTCCCTTCTTTGGTTTGACCCAAGGGCTCAGATGAGGGGGTAGCTCTGCGCCAGGCGCGTAGAGGTCCGGACGCAACAGCTTTCCTTGGTTGATGCAATCCCAAACCCATTGGGGCTGGACATAGGTGCGGCCGGGCATGGTTGAGCGTGGCCATTGAGCCTTGGGAGCGGTTCCATCCGACTTGCCCTCAGGGGCAGAAGGAACCTGAGGAAGGGACTCAGCAGGGAGCGCTGGTCGATCAACGATCTGATGCGTGATGGACGGATCAGACTCATCCGTGGTGAATGCGCCGTCGCCGAGGATACCGTCCCAACCCACTCGCTTACATCCAAATGCTTTGAGGATGAACTCAAGCGGCTGTCTAGGGGTCTCTCGAGATAAGAAGAAGGTGAACGGAGCGAAAAGAGTCGCGATCTCTTCGCTGCTAGCCTGGGGCTGGGGTAGGATATCTGCATCCTGAGCTACTGCCTCAAAAGTATCGATCTTATCAGTATTCTCATCGTCCTCGGCGGTGGCAGCGGCGCCTGGTGCATCGTCTTCCTGAGGTTCAGAGGCTGCAAGGGCGGCCACCTTTTCGACTTCGGCCTGTGCTTCAGCAGATCCAATAGTCTTCTGCTCCGCGCCATTAACCGTTGCGTCTCCATTCGTGCCCAACCCTTTGCCCTCCAGCTGGAAGGCTCCTAATTCTCCTCCCATCTCGTCGCTCTTCGCATTGAACTTGGGAGGGTACACCAAGCCCATGGAAGTGTACAACCGGAAATTGACGAATCCCAGCAGCGTAGTGTAGAATTCGACGAATGTTCCCATGATGCGGAAATCGATGTCAGCGCCGGTCCTCTGTACGAACCTGTACGGAACAAGCCAAAGAATGTCCTGCCCCTGGATAGTCGCTTGGTAGTATATGCCCTTGATCGAGAGGAAGGACTTTCGTAAAGAATGCGAGGCAATCACATAGTGTTCGAACTCGAGACAGAGGCGCTGGCAGAGTGCGATAGTTTTCGCGGGTACATGCGGAGTGGACGGGAGGTTTGCGAACAGGAACAGCATCGACAATGCGTCGTCGAGATCGCGAAGCGCATCAACAAACGTTGGGTATCGTTCTTTTATGATGTGGTCAAGCTTGATCTTGGGGATGTGTGTCTTCTCCAGGCGAGCGGCGTCTCCAACCTCTCCGCGACCCAACGCTCGTCCGATCTTCTTCGCAACAGCCTTGTGCTCGCGAAACTTGTTGAGAAGCGGTTCATGGAGGAGGTATTGTATGTCTTTCGTGTAATAGTATGTAGTGGCGGCAGTTGAGCCCTTGTGGACCTTCTTCTTGTTCCGCGGCTCACGAGGGTAAATACCTGGAAAATGTGTTACTCGCGAACTTCAACTTAGGCACGAGCGGTGTATACCCTTGAAGATACATAATCTTCGAAAGTCTGGCAACGAAATCTGGAGTTTCTTAACGGCTCGGGTGCGAGTGATGTAGTTTTTGGCCGCGCCGGACGTTCCTTTGACTGTTAGAGGAATCTAAAAGGTGCTGAGATCAAATGCATACCCTTCTTTTTCATGCGTGCCATGGCTAAACAAGAGTACAGCAAAAAATGCTGATCCTGTGAATCAAAGTGTTCACGCTTCACACCGGGCAAAAAAAGTTCGAAGATCTGGCGGCCCACCAGATTTAGGCGTTAAGATACTCCGAGTTCCGTCTTGGCGGACAGGGGTGCTGAACATAGCAACGGGATGCCTCAACATATGCTACAACTCAGAATGGGTCTAATACGATAGTCGGGGTACGCAAGATGTCAATGGACAGGCAGAAGGCACTCCTCTTTGGAGCAGCCGCTGCAGTGCGGTTACTGCTCTTCACGGCCTTTCCATCCCTTCCGAACCTCCTTGCTGGACGCGTCGAAGTGTCCACGCCTGTGACAAGCTTCAAGCGGTTGCAAGAGGGTCTCTTCCTCTATACTCACAATGTCTCTCCTTACGATGGCGGCATATACCACCAGGTAGAATAGTAGCCTGCTCACGACCTGATTTCTGCTAACGTTATATAGGCTCCGCTCCTTCTCCCGCTATTCTCTCTCCTCCCCGACCCCTCCTACTTTCCGTTCGCCACGAATCTCCTTTATACGGCCATAGATCTGCTAGGTGCATATGCTTTGGTCCAAATTGCGGAGAGTGGACAGTCGGTCACCCCCAGACTGTTCAAATCTTCTCGGAAAGATCTGAGATGGAGCAGCGCTGCTGTTGCCGCAGGGTATGTCCAGCGCAGGCGAATATATCTGAATGGCCTAACTATAGACAGATTTTTGTTCAATCCTTTTACCGTGGCTACGTGCATCTCCCGCTCGACAGCAGCTTTGAGTAATATGTTCATTCTATCCGCTATGGCCAAGGCTTCGCAAGGTGCGGGCATCACCTTCGTGTTTGCGTTAGCCGTTGCGTCCTACCTCTCCCTGCACCCCGTTCTTCTCTTCCCTCCTTTGTTACTCCTTTGTTACGATGCTCGAGCATCACGTTCGGCGCTGGTACCCAAACTCGCGCCTTATGCCGTTACGCTCACGGCGGGCTTTGGAGGTGCATGCGGACTTCTCCTCTATCTGTCCGAATTGCTCACCGGCTCCTGGGAATTTCTAAGCTCCACATACGGCGTTCGTCTGCTGCTTCCGGATTTGACGCCCAATGTTGGTCTGTGGTGGTATTTCTTCATCGAAATGTTCGACTCCTTCCGCGAGTTCTTCCTCGGAGTCTTCTGGCTCCACGTCGCTTCGTATATGCCCGGATTCACGATACGTCTACGAAAGCAGCCCTTATTCGTGGCGACGACGCTGACTGGCATATTCGCGATCTTCACCCCTTACCCTAGCATTGCAGATGCTGCTCTGTATTTGTCCCTACTGCCCTTATTTAGGCACTTGTTCCCTTGTAAGTGGACTGAGAAATCCCTTTACGAAGCTCTACTGATACAATGCAGTGATGCGGTATGCATTCCTCGCGTCTGCTGCTCTTCTATATGCCTCTTTCCTAGGACCTGCATTCTACTATCTGTGGATTTATGCGGGGTCCGGAAATGCCAATTTCTTCTATGCAATCACATTGGTCTGGAGCTTGGGCCTATCCATTATTGTCGGAGATTCGCTTTACGCTGCGTTAAGGGACGAGTTGGACGTGGAGAGACCTGAGTTACGTGATAAGGAAGTCAAGCGCATATGAGACGACTTTTGTACACAGAAATAGACGCTAAGGACAAACCCCTCTGCAACTTTGTGAAAGAAGAACTGTCGCTCCCGTGGTAGAGTCGTGATGGCTGAAACCCAAAGAGCACATCAGACCCTATGATGAAGTCTCCTGCAGGTGCGTGCCCGCAACCACAGCTCTCCTTCCCGTCTTGATGGGTTGCAAGTAACAAGTTTCCTAGATTGGGATGACGCTCCTCTATGAACGCCATATATGTATCAAATGTCTATGTCTCGACTGTTTTTGCTCAACATCCCACCTTCGAAGAGTATACGAAGGGCGACGGCCGTTTCCGCTTCCATCCAGTCCAAAAATTGCACCACCTGTTTTGCTGTCCCGAGGACAGGCCGGAGTTGTTTGAGAGCTGACCTCAGCGTGACGGTGTCGGACTGGGCTCACCAGAGGGCAGGTGAAAGTGAGCTCGTTCGGAAATTTTCAATCTCTTTCGACCGTTCACTCACCTTGAGAGAGTGCGCGAAATCGAGCCTCACCGTTCTTTGCCCGTTTGCTAGCCCGCCCCGGCTCAGATATAAAATCCTCTCGCTCTCCCTCTTCCTTCTTTCCTCTTCCTCCAAACTCTTCTACAACTCATCCCACGCCGTAGCTTCTCAGAGTACTCCTTACAAGCCAGTCCGAGCCAGGAATACATCTCCCATCAACAATACATCGTCAACATGTCCGAGACAGCCCCCAAGTTCAGCGCTCGTGATCAACAGCTCATGGCGTTGGCGTGGCAATGCATGGACTCAGAGCCCAAGGTACATTTCTCCCTCTTCCTCTATCGCACAGTGCAACACACGACTGTCTAGCTCGAAGCACCTCACTGACATACCTCAACAGATCGACTACAAGAAGCTGGCGGAGCTCGCCAAGCTCACCGAGGGCTCCGCAAAAACGATGATGGGTAGCCTCCGTCGAAAGCTCAGAGAGCAGGCCGCCGACGTCACTGGCACTGCGCCCTCGACCCCCAAGAAGAAGGCGTCCACTGCAACTGCCACGCCCAAGTCCAAGAAGCGCAATGCTGCCAGCGGTCTCGACGGTCCCAACGAGCTTAACGGCGACGAATCGCCTACCAAGAAGGCGCGTACTCCCAAGTCGTCCAAGGCTAAGGGCAAGAAGTCCGTCATGAACAGCGACGATGACGACGACGAGTACGCGAACATCACCATCAAGAACTCCGAGGTCGAACACGTCAAGCAGGAATTCCACGATATGCTCCTCATGGAAGACCACTTGTAGGCGGGCAATCATACCCTGTCATGGGATTTGCGATCATAGTCGGTTCAATGGGTGGGGGAGGTTGACTTGCGGAATGGAATCTTGCTCTTCTCTTTTCATTATGGACGCTGGATTTCTTTGGTCCCGGGAGAGTTGTTCTCGCTCGGACTATAGTGGACGTTTCGGCGGTTAGGCAGTTGAACTCGACGACTCGCGTGTGTCGTGAGCGAATGCAATGATTCTTTCAAACCAAGGTGAATGAAACACAGGTGACCATGTATATCAAAATGTGCACTACCGAGCCTACCAAATACTTGCAGCCTCTTAAGATATATGGTATATATGTCTTGTCCCTTTTTTAAAAAAACTTCAAAGTGAAGCGATATGCATCTCGCAACGTCGCAGGAAATGCTAAAGATACAACGCGCCTGGTATATCCTCCACAATATCTCACCATACCGGTCGCTCAGAACGCCAAAAAGCTTACATCCCGGAGGATAATCACAATCCTACTCCTTCCCATCCCCTTCCCCACTCTGCCACCCTCTCTCATTACAACCCCTCAATAGCCCTCAACAGGACATCCAACGCCCGCTCACCCACACCCTCCAACCCCTCCCTCAATACCCACGCCACGTCACTCTGCATCCCAAGTGGTACATAGACCTGTCCTTCCTCCTTGCGAATCTCCATCCGTTCCCCCAGTCGACTCGTATGCTCCCATTTCTCGGCCGCGACCTCCGCATTCCGCACCACCTTGTCGGGAATCCCGCACATGGCCGCGCAATGCATTCCGAAGCTCCCTTCAGCGACCCCGTCCTCGAGCCGGTAGAGGAATGTGATGGATTTGGATGAGTCGTCGACGTGGATCGCCATTCGCTTGTTGCGGATCTCGGGATGTGACTCGAATTCCTTGGCTAGACTCCGGTAATGGGTAGCGAAGAAGCCCACACAGCCAACTCTCGTGGCGACATCGTGCAGGACGGCCTGCGCCACAGCGACACCATCGTACGAGGATGTTCCGCGGCCCAGTTCATCGAGGATGACGAGTGAGCGGGGGGTCGCTTCGGAGAGGATCTTTTGGGTTTCGGATAGCTCGACGAAGAAGGTGGATTGTGCGGCGAAGATATTGTCGTTGGCGCCTAGGCGGGACATGATACGGTCGATAGGTGTGAGGGTGGCGGAGACGCAGGGAAGATAACAACCAACTTGGGCGAGGATGACGGCGATGCAGGTCTGTTAAAAGTGTCAGTACAATTTCCCGACTCGTATGTTGAGAGACGACACAACATACCATGCGCAAGATCGTCGACTTGCCGGCCGCGTTGGCGCCAGTCAGGAGATCGATATTAGCAGTGTCGCCGCCCAGTTTAATATCGTTGGGGATGAAATTCTCAACACTATTCAGCATACAAGGATGCCTCAGTTCCTCGAACTCTATGACGGTCCGCTTAGAGTCGGAGAAAACTGGTCTGCAGCTGGGCTGTCCCAGTGAAGACGAAGCTTTCGCCAAACTTATCAGGCAGTCCAGTTGAGCAATGATCTTGATAGCAGCGAGCCAATCCTTGTAGTTCTCCGAGAAGCGTTTGTAGAAGCGGCCTTCGACCTCTCGCACAATCTGGCCGTGCGTCTCCTGAGCTTCTTGCAAAGATCGAATAAGCTTACGAAGTTCAGGAGTGTAGTACCGGGTGACCTTCGCAGTGGCAGACATCTGGTCCCAGTTTGATGGGACCTTGACCTTCTTGGGGACCTCCAATTGGTATATCTCCTTGCCGTTATCGCGGAATTCGACAGCATTAGTGCCCAGTTCCTTGCGAGCCTTCTTCAGGAGCTTGTCAAGTTCAGCAAGACAACCGTCGATGGTCTCTTTGCTGTCGTCAAAGTCTTCCTCGACTCCCACAGCAGGGACAAGAATTCCCTCATTTTTAGCCATATCGCGGTCAAAGGCGTGCTCCCACTCCTTTAGCATAGACTTCAGGTCAGGCATTGCAGCAACTAGTTGCCCGATGACACCCTCTCCTTCCCGATGCTCTTTGAGCAAATCCATCGTATACTCAATCTGCTCGAAGCCAATGAGAACCTTGAGGAAATCTTTAGCTTTGCAACGGCCTGCATGAACGCGCGAAATCAGCCGCTCCAGATCGGGGAGTTTAGACAGTGAAGATGTGAACTTGTCAGTGATGCTGGGATCCGCGTTCAGCGCCTCCACAGCATCCAGACGAGCATTGATCTTGTCCGCATCCGCCAATGGATGGCACACCCATTGCCTCAGCATGCGCTTCCCAAAGGGTGTGACGCATCTGTTGAGCATTGCAAAGAGAGTACCCTGAGTGGTTCCATCAAAATTATTGGCGAATATCTCCAGATTGATCAAGCTTTGCCCGTGCAGTACAAGGCTGGTCGCCTTCCGGATCGGATCATACCACTCAAAGTTACCAAGAGTGACCAGCTCGCGTTCAATCTTCAGGTTGCGGAGGTGGTATAAGAGGGCACCGAACGCAGACATGACCAGCTCCTGCTCACGAGCTTCGCGCAAGACGGGCGGCCATGCCTCGATGTTGTCTTCTGTCTCCGATTCAAAGTACCTTCCAGCGTCGATCTCGCGAACAGCCATATCGGCGGCCAAAAACTCCTTGTTCGGTTTCAGAATCTCCCATCTCGTGGTTGGAGATGTATTGTTTTTCAGGATGCGCATGGCCTTTGCCGAGATGCAGGACTTCTCCAGCAAAAGCTCACCGGGGCGCATCTGAGCGATGAGAGTCTCGAACTTTGTCAAATCGATGTCGTCCGTGAACTCGCAAAGCTGGAACTGGGCGGTCGCACAGTCCACGAACGCGACACCGAATGCTGGTCGGTTGTCCCGGTCGATCTCCTTGATGGCCATACAGTATGTCGACATCTCGTTCTGGAGCATGCCCGGGTCAACCAAGGTAGCAGCGGTTAAAACGGCAGCCAACTCTCGTCGAATGACCTTGTCTTCTTTCGACTTCTTTGCGGGGGCAGTGCCACCTCTTTCGCGCATCTCCTTCGCAAGAGCCGATTCCATCTGATCAACACGGGCGACCTTGTATCCTTTCGCAACAAACTGGCTCGCCCACATCTCAAGCGATGCCTCGGGTACTCCGACCATTCGCATGTTAACGCGATCGGTCAGCTTGAGATCAAAAAGCTGGTGGCCTATCGTAGCATCATTTTCGTACAGCTCGTAGAACTTCCCCTTTTTGAAGAAGACGATGCTATCCCAGAAGTTCTTTTTGATGTCCCAGTACTGCTTTTCGAAAGCAGAGAATTTATCCCATGCCATTGGAGGAATATAAATTGTGCTGGGGTTGTAATCCGGGTGGCCTGGAGAGTGCCGATCAGCGTCTTGAAGATTGGCCAACCAAGGGTAACGCTTTTCTGGCTCAGAAGCCGAGGGTCTCTCTTTCGTGATCTTGCTCGAGGTCTTCTTCGTCGGCTTCGTGGCAGACCGTGGGTTCAGAGGTTCTAGGTTGTCAGGATCGTAGGTCCACTGTTGTGCGGTCGAAGTGCCAGTCATGACCACGTCTTCCTCCAACTCCTGTTCGTATTTCACAGGAGGCGGCGACGATCTTGGTGATGGTGCCTTTTTACTCGACTTGTTCGATTGCTGTCTCTTCCGTTTCTGGGGGATTTTGGCTTCCTCGTCCGAGTTGTCCGGTACGATAAAATCGTCCATATCTATAGAGATGTCAATGATGATCTGAGGATGGAGATTCCATACGCACCATCATCGAGCATAGCTGCTTGCGTAGCCTCATCCAACCCAAACTCATCATCCGAGTCCTCCAGGCTCACCCTCCTCCTTTTAACAGCACGACCCTTCCTAGAGTTATTCCTGATCGGTCCAAACTCCTCGTCGTCTTCGTCGTCGCCGGACTCGGCATAGTTGACAGCCTTCTTAGCCTGTATCTCGATCAGCACTCTCATCTCAGACTTGAATTGGGAAACGGACCTTCCGTGAGGGACTGCTCATCGCCCCTGGGACCTCTGACGCGCCACGGTTAGCCACCATTCCCTGCGGCGTATCGACCGGAGAGAGCAGACCATTCTCCTTATTATTGTTCCCAGTACTCCTCTCTTCCGCCTTGAGCAAAGGGCTTGATGGCTCCGGGGCATCGCTGCTCGGTTGCGGAGTCAGAGTTGCCGGCAATTTTGGTCTGGAAAACGAGCTTTTCGACAGGGAGGACGTGGGCGTCTTCTTCGCCGGTGTGGGAGCGGAAGGTGCGGGAGTAGGCGAATTTGTCGACGTCTTCTTGAAGAAGCCCATAATGGAGCTCTGCTTCTTGTCCTGCGAACCCGATACGGGTTGTTTCCTCTGCGAGGAGGGCCGTGGGGTCGACATGTTTCTTTTCTCTTGACTACCCGCCATTGTGGGATGGGAGTTGGCAGCACGATGACAGAAATCGGAGAAAGAAAGCAATATCGAAGTCAAATGTTGAAGATGGGACGGTGTGCGGTCGTCGCGAGCTTTGACAAGAAGACGCGCGACGCGTCGGGGCCGTGCTTTCCTCCCACTGCGCGTTTCGCGATAGACCGACTCTTGGCTTTGGATGACGTAACCGTGTTCACGTTTACAGCTTCAATGGTTTTAAGAAGAGCTTGAGATATAACATGCGCAGACCATTATGAAACTGCGAAACTTCTATGCTGACGAGTTGGGTGAGATGGCGATGCCTTTTCCATATTCTTGAAGGATAATGCTTGTAGAATAATCAGGTAGGTTTTTACTCTCTTTAAATGTTTAATCCTAGGTACCACACCGTACCCACAGTACCAGAATATCAACATTTTTAATTTTCAGGTAGACTTCTTGCAGTTGTCTGAACTACATAGTACTTACTGGTAGAGAACACGTGCCATGGTCCTCGGCAAAGTTGAACGATGTTGCAGACCAACTAAAGAAGCCCCTGTATCATTAGCTCTCCGAGTCCCAACAATCCGCAAATCTGGTTAATTAGGCGATCCCAGGGTCGATCCTGATATGTATGTGTTTCCGTCTATATGAAACAAAGAAAAAGGGGACAGCACAGATCAATGGATGGGCGGAGGGAGACACCTCATCAAAATGTGACGTTGAGATTACATGGGAGTACCTAGGTAGTCTTTATCTGTTTTTCGCACATGGAGGGAAATGAAGAAAAGAAAACTCGTTTTGAGTATAGATGCGACACCTCCCTATCCAGAACGCAACGAGGAACGCCTCTAACAATGCATCACCAGTAGCCATACTGTGTATGTTGGACCTGATAGGAAATGCCCTCCCACTGCGCCAACAATCCTTGTGATAAAACACCCCCAGCGCAGAGCAAAACGGAGGTGAAAAAAAATGCTATAACATCGTCTTCGAGAAGGGGGATAACCCAAGAAAAGATCCCCGGCGTACTGTACACAAAAGGGAATTTCGAAGGTGAAGCACCCATGGTGGGGGAAACAAGAAAAAATCCAAGGCGGCGAAAAGAGCTAGAAAAGCGAGGAGATATCAAGCGAGTAGCTCACTGTGAGCCCTCAGGTCGCCACTTCTCCTTATGCCCCTTCTTCCCCCAGAATTCTTCAAACCACTGTTCACATTTCCCGCCGACCCAGCAGCCTGCAAAGTGGACAAGCAGGTCACCATCACGGTAGCCCATGTTGTCGCCACCTTGTACGTAGGCGTTGAACTTGCGCTGGGGATAGATGCCAACGTGGTTCCGTACTAGCTGATGCTCGAGCATGAGGTGCTTGAGGGCGTCCTGCTCAGCGCCTGGGTGCTCAGCGCCCATCAGCATCTTGTAGTCCGTCATGATCTCCAAGATGTAACGGGTGAAGGCTGTTCGACGGAAAAAGGTGCTGCCAGTGTTGACGCTCTGGTGGTCCTGAGTAATGAGAATGTCGATGTCTTCGACGCGGAATTCGGTCGGTGTAGAGATATTGGTGGGGTTCTTCTTAAGTTGGCCGTCGAGGATCGGGGTGCCGCGCATGAGGCCCCGCTTGATCGCTTCCGGGGAGAGGATCTGATTCACAAGGTCGTAGTCGGGAGTCATGATGATGATGTCGGTATCGATGAGCCAGACCCATTCGGCCTCGGGGTACAGGTAGAATGCTTCGGCGACGGCGGGAATCTTGGACCAGGTCTGGAGAAGTGACGGGTCAGTCAATGGGTACAACCGTGATACCACCCAGTGGAGTGTCGACGTACCCTGTGTGCCTCGCCAATGTCATAACGGCTGGTGTTTAGCCAGAGATTTGTGTATCCGTGCTTGTCACAGTACTTCTGGCGATCGTCGAGCACCCGCTGTAGCACATTCGGAATGGCACTATTGTGACCTCCGCCATCGCTAGCCGTGAGGACGACTACGTCGCGATTCCGCGGGCTCTTTGCGTATCCCTCCCATCCCCTTGCCCTTGGAGGCACCTTCCAGTCCCACTCGGGCTGGTATTTGAAGTATCCGGGTTGCGGCGTATCATTCTGGACCTTGACGTTTGGCAAGGCGCCCTCGGCAGGGCTGAGGTTGCGATAGTACTCGGCGGGGACGTCGCCGTACAACCTGAAGAGGACCACGAAGAATGCAAGAAGAGTAATGCCGAGCAATATCGACCTATACCGTAGAGTTAGCAAGCGCATGGCTGCGGCACCCAGGCGCATATAGTGGAACCCAGGGTGTGGGTGTGGAAGAAGGGAACCATGGATGGGAGCAACGTACCTTCGGGGGATCAACTGAAAGGCCTGCATGTTTAACGGCCGGAAGGAGGCGCTCTGGGAGGAGGTCAAAATCCCAACATGAAGGAGCGGAAGCGGCGACACGTCGAGGGTCAGCGGAAAGCGTGATGAAGTGTGGAAATGAGCCAAATGAGCAAGGGGTTTGATGAGCGCTGCTTGGGTATCGCGGCTGGGGGCGGGCACAGCGCAGACGGCCAAGGGAGCATCCGTGATAAAACGCCGCATTCTGGCTTGAGGAAGGCCCGCCATCGCCCAAAAGGGTAAGGATTGGACAATGGCCTGAGCTGAGCATCTCCGATCTAATAAACCAGTATGGATACGGCATATGGTCGGTGAATTGGATTCATTACGCTCAATGGAGAACAGGATCCACTGTTAAGCCAATGAAATCTTGTTTAAATATCGCGTATTATGCTGACAGATGGTTTTCCCAACTCCTATTGGCTCCCGCCCCGTTCCCTAACCAGCCCCCAACCCGCATGCGAGCATTTCAGCTGGGCCCCCAACCTCCATCGTACCACCGCTCGCTGTCAACGGTCAGCCTTCTCAGCTTTCCTCTTCGATCTACTAAGCGCCGTATCGACGCCGTTCTGGACACAGATGACAGATGCATCACCTTTCCCCCTCGGGATGATGCGGAATATCGATTTGCCACACCCTGCCAGCGCATTTCTTTGAAACTTAAAAAACACCATCGTTGGCTGTTAACACTTTTGGAGATTTCTACCCCATTACTCTCGCCGAATAACTCATGGTGAGCAGCATAGATTGGCCCCTATGCAGCCCGAACGTCGTTGTGTCCGTATTGTGTAACGATTAGGCATCCCGTTCCTTTGGGGAACTGCTGATTCAGGGACCTGATGAGGGAAAGGGCCCATCCACGGCCCTCTATTTTTGGCGAGCTTACCCAAAGCTTGATGGGGAACTTGAACCATCGACGAGACTCCAAGACTCCAAGACTCCAAGACCCACATCGTCATCCAAGCCCTCTTTGAGCACATTCTATTGGAAGCATACTGACCATGTCTGATAGGAGAGACATCAGAGCGTGGCTTGGTATCTAGGTTCTTCAAGAATAGGGCTGAGATCGTTAGGCTAATTGGCGGGCTCGGCATTGAAGGGGAATCGGGATGGATACGGAGCGGTACGAGATAAGAGCCCTCATGTCGGGACAAATATAGGCAGCTCCCGACGCACATATATGTGCTCATTGATATGCAGGGCACAATTCAACTCAAAAGTGCATTATGGAAGCAATGGGCCTCTACCCGACTAGCCTGGCCTCGTTATGCCGAACTCTCCTTTGGCATCCACAACAGAGGCCTTTTTCGATTTCTACACCAGCAAGCCTCTATTTTTCAGACCAGCAAATACAAAACGCATCTCAGGACATTAACAAATCAGGCTCCTCGTGTGACAACTTAGACAGAGCTGGATAATACCTTTAGTTTTAGCGTATCCTAAAGCATGTACCCCACAACGACCTAGGAATTGTACGATACCAGTAGTCTTGGCTTACGCACTAGGATCCAGGAAACCGATTCAAAACTACCGTTCTAAGATTTCCGTAGGCTAGCTTCCGCGTTCCCAGGCTATCCGGATCTAGTCTGGGCTATGAAACGGGAGTGGCTTCATGTGTGCACGTGGTGGGTAGCTTCTCTAAGAGTCTCAAACCAGACATACGCGTAAGGGTATCACAATGCATGGGCAGGTATCTTGAAACATTCTTACGTTGATCGCTTTACCAACTGTTCCTAGACATAGAAAGATGCGTGGCAGCATGAAAATGATGGCGTGAGACCACAGTTGAATCGCAGACACATGAACATCATCACTTCACGTATAAACCGCACCACCCTACGAAGTCCTTCCAAGTGAAAGTCCATTCCTCAATGCAAATGACAGAAACATGCCTATCTACAATTCATACATACAAATCTCCAATTTTCTTCTATCTACAACCCCATACCACTTGACCCTCTACCCGACTACCTTAAAAGCATTGGGACCATCCGGCAGCAAGCTAACCGTCCTCGTAACCGTCTGCGTAACCGTAGCGCTACTGCTAATCGTGGACGTGAGCGTCGTAGTTGTAGCGCCAGGTCCGCTACCAATAAGACACGAGCAAGCGGACGAGATGCCGGAAGGCGGGAGGCCGATCGTGATGTTGATCTGGCGGGCCTTGAGCACGGGGAGCTCCTTGGGGCAGATCGCGTCGTAGAAGGTGTAGGGGGACATGGGGTTGTAGTTCACATTGTTTTCGCTGGAAAAAGGTGTGAGTGATTAAGCTATGGGGAGGAACGAGGGGATCTTACGCAAGGACGTCGAAGAGCATGCAGTTGGCTTCTCCGTAGCCGAAGCTCTTGCACTTGGTGTCGGCCTTGCACGCAGCGGAGCACGCCGCGAAGGTGTTCTTCGTACCGCTGGAGTCGAAGTAGTAAGCGGAAGTGCTCTTGGTGTAGCCGACGAGGCCGCAGCCGGAGGTGCTGTTAAGGTCAGAAGATGTCACCACTGTTGGAAGACCTCAACGTACGGGGAAGGCGATGGAGAAGCAGATGAAGGAGGCGGCACGACAGATGATGGGGGAACAGTCGTGGGAGGCTTTTGTCTGCGTTAGCCGCGGTCAAAACGGTGGGGGAGGTGATCCTCACTTTGGGAGAAGTGGTGGGAGGTTTGGGGGAAGAAGTGGGAGGTTTGATGGTCGTTGTTGGGGCCGGCGATGACGGAGGATACAGGGTGACAATCACGGTAACCTTCGTCGTCGTCGTCGTTCGTGCCGTGGAAGTCGTGGTAACAGTAGCAGTTCCTCCTCTGAGTACGCTGCTACAGAAGAGCGATGCCTCCGAGGTGTGTCCGACGAACGCATCGAGACCACAGTCATCCACTAAAGACATCATTAGCTGTATATCCTCCAAGGGTGAGTTTGCTCACAGGGCGGGTCATTGGGGAAGAACGTGACAGTTTGTGTCGGGAACCCAATCGAAAACTGGGGTTCTCGGGCTTGTACAGGGGCTGCATTACCGTCTCCTCCGCCGTATGTGGAAGTCCTTCGAAATTGTCTTGCCTCAATGGCTGCACCGTTTACGCCGGCTGCGAGAGCGGCCGCTAATATCAAGGAGGCCTTCATGTTGCCGGCGGTTTGAGCCTTGCAGTTGTGACGAGGTATTTGGGGAATTCGAAAAGACCTGACAGGCGGACTGGTACTACGGGGAACTGCCTCCTTATATTTGCCGGCTACAATACATGACAATGTTCGCTAAAAGGAACTTCGGGAAGTTGCCTCGTAATGTAGCATATTTCATTTGGAATTAGATGACAATTCGATGCTTCCGAGTATCCATTGTCTTGGTCTTTTGTCTTTCGGGCTAGATCACGGCATGGCCTTGTAGTCGGACTCCATATTAGACGGACTTTGCCCTGTTGCTTGCATCAATAGTGTGATTTTTTGTGGTGTTCAAAGTCTTCTTTCACGCCCGAAAGGCGAGGTTGCAACAGTACTGACCATGCAATTGGCGGAACCGATGCCTTGGTTACCGACTGGGATTTCGTATTTGCCGTCGTAGGGTGGGCCAAAGGGATTATATGGAGACGTATAGGCGATATATCCAGAGTGAAAATAAATGAAGCTTTTTGCCTGGAAGCTTGAGCATCCCGGCACCCACCCCGGCCAATTCGCGTGTTCGATCGATATTGCAATCTTCAAGTCTAAAAATACGGCCGTCTTTCCGCTGTCAAAGAGACCTTGGCTTGTACTCGAAGACATATTCTGAGGAGTCTGGTCGTGTCTTGCAGCACCACGGTACGATCATTCCTGGTTGGAATGGCTTCTAGGCTCAGCTCCGGCAGCGAAGCGCTGATCTTCCCAAGATTCAGTAGAGCCGCGCAGGTACGGATCGCGCATGTGGGAAAAGAATCTGGTGCCTGTCAATGAACCGGTACCGGGCTTAAAGGGCTTACGTCTGCGTTGCTGCATGCACTCCCCACAGCAGACCAGCACATCCGTCGTTGCTCTGCAGAGTGCCTGCAACGTTCACTTCTGAAAGGGCAACATGAAGTTGACGACAACGATTGCAACCCTGTATATTTATTTCTCTACTCTCTCCTGATGGTGAACCATATGCGCCTGACGTCGCTGGAGTGAAACTTGAGTAGGCCTTGAAATTCCTCCAGCTTGGCATCAACGGTAAATGAAACGCCAATGTCATCCCCAATGTCTTTCCACATTTTCTTGAGGCTTTCTATGTTGTGTTGGAACATCTTCTGGCTGGGGTTCGTGATATGATCTGGTTCACCGGCTGAGAGGGATCCGACCTGCCGACCAAGGATCATAGAACCCTTCTGAGGACGCAACAATGCCGCGACGAGCTTGCATACTTTGAGCTGGTCATCATAACCCCACAGATGGAAAAAGGATCCGGCAAAGATCATGTCAAAGTGGCCCCTCAGCTCAGTGAGAGCTGAGGTCTCGTCGAAAATGTTGGCCGTTAGGAAGTTCGCCTTGAGTGTCTGTTTGTCGGCGAAAAGCTTGTAGCCGAGTTCAATATATTCTTCTCTCAGGTCGCAGCCGTATATGTTCTCGGCGGGGGCCCCATCTTGAACCAGCTGCCGGATCTCTTGCCCAAAACAGCAGCCCATGTCCAATAGTCGCTGGCCTTGTTGTAGGCGCTTCAGGACCTCTGGGTAGATATCGAACTTCCACAGTGTCAATTCCAGGAACCTGAACTGCCCAATACACGGATACGGGAAGACCTCCCAGGCTTCGTTGTGGATATCGACGACATGATCTTCTACCTTGTCTGCTGGGATATTGCTGTACTCCTCCAGCAGTTTGCGAGCGGCCGCGGTGAGCTGCGTGTCGTCCGGTCGTTCGTTGTACCATGCAACGGTCTTATCCCTCGTGAGGCCTTCCATCGTACGAGGTTGTCTTGCACAAGCAGTCAAATGCGGGGACGCAGGACCTTGGAGAATGAGGGGACAAGTACCACAACCGACGGCCGATTTCGGTACTCGCGACCAAGAATACAATAGCCACGGATGGAGAGGTTACTGCGACACAGCCGCTGATGTTGCACCTGCTTCGGTATTCACATGCAATTGCCACGACGACTTATCCAACCTTATATTTCGAAGAAGAAAGGTTGGACTGTTCGTGTGCTGTAGTATGACTGTGACTGTGACTGTGCCTCCCTCCTTCCCCGCTATATGCCGCAATAATCAATGATTGTTGCCTTCGGAAGGATTCATGCCGAAGTCGCGATCCGGCTAATTCATAAGCCGGAGATGACGTCATGTTCAATGCCTCCAATAAGCATATGCATATGCCTTTCTCTCTAAAGACTCAGTTCACGATACTGGAGAAACCGCCTCCGTTTCCGATGAATAGTCGTATCGTCATCCTGTTATCGTTCCGGCTGAAGAGATGAACCCGGATCCGGAGTGAAGACAAGGGCACCCTATTACTATTCTATCTATGTGCTCATGTTTACAGCAAACAACGACTTGTGCTATGGTGGAAAATGGTACAACCGGGGAAATTCGGTGATCTAACCTTATCCAGAAACTATGTCTCCTGTTCTGTATCACGGCCACTTGAGAGAAATTGTGGAGAGTTAGGTGGAAGTTCATGTCGCACAATGACTTGTACTCCACGGGTCGGACCAGCGGACAGCGCGCCAAACTGACCACACGTCTTCCATGTCCAGCAGAACAGTGTTCGAATAGACATTTCATCACGTGTTTGTTGACAGAAGTTTAGGTGGGCTCGGGGTGGACAAAGGGCCTGCATCCCTAATCCCCCGTGGTAGCACTCCCCCCTGAGTTACCAGGTATTGGAAAGGAATCCGTCAACTCCCACAAAATTCCTACTCATATTCAACTGGATAGATCAAAGCGTGCCAGTGGCTGGCGATAATGGCAAATACGCTTGCCAGTCGTGTCTGAATGTCTGGCCCGAGGTATATCTCAACCAACAATTGTCAACATGCGCTGTTCTCAATAGCTGTAAACTACTTAAACAAGGGTTCATCATTTATTTTGGCCTCGTCGCTTCAATCTATGACCGTCATGCGGGCAGAATTGTCGTTTCCAGTCACTTCCAGAGTTTTCTCTGCGCGAGACCCGCGCGCTGGATCAGTTTGTGGTTCACAAGCAGCTGTGTGCCACATCGGGGAACTTGTTCAAGTTCCGCGCATGTGAATGACAGAAAAATGTCCGGCGGGAAACCGGGAAACAATCTGGGTCACACACCAAACCCATTTGTCGATTGCGGAGACGAGATAAATGGCTGGGAGCGTTCACTCACTCAATACCTACACTGACGAACCCACACCTTCAGCGGCTCTGTAACACTTCAAAAGATAATACAATGCGAAAGTGGTCCGAGTTCCGCCCAGTTCCCTTCCATTATCAGGCCATGGAGGCTTCCTCATGTACGCATGAAAGGCAATTTAGTGAAGAGTAAAGTGATTGACGTCGCACATTTCCGAGGGTGTACCTAATGTACTGGATGGGGAAGCCGGCGACACCTCGCCCTTCCTCAGACGTACATGGAGTGTCGACATCCTGATGTCAGTGCATCAAAGCGAGCCACATCCGTTTTGCTCCCGAGCTTAATGTCGACGTATCCAGTCCCATTGGTTTCCCGCACAAGGCCCAGTATTGAGTCCGTGTGATTATTCTTCTCAGGACGCATAGCTTCCGTTAACGAACGGTACACAATCCCCGCCCCACTTGATATTCTCTACCTTTCCGTGGTCTATTTGCTTCCCGGTTGGCGAATGGCTGTAAGAAGACTCTGCCTTTACAAGTCAAAGATCCGGGGAAAGATGCAGGCTTCCTGCCGTTCCGCATTGACGAGCCAGTCACTGGCACAATTACATCACAATAAGATACTCAGCTGTCCAAAATCCGGAGAGTCAGTCCTCAGACTAAAAGTGATATTGTAGCTGAAGCACATATAAAGCTGACAGGTGTCGACACCGGTGCGATGTTTCGCCTCGTCACCACGCTGTCTCTCTCCTCGCCACAATGTCGGACAATATCAAAGACAAATCTGACCGTCAATCCTCTGACAGTGCTACGGACACCGAACTTCTCAAAGTCCACCCACACCCGGAGGGCGGAGCCGAAGCGTGGCTCACCCTGGCGGGCTCCTTTCTCGTCAACTACTCCACTTTCGGGTTGGTCAATAGTTTCGGATTCTTTCAAGCCTACTATCAGGTCTATGCCTTCTCCAATATACCACCGTCTACCATCGCCTTCATTGGAACCCTCCAAATAATGCTCATGAACATAATAGGGGCAATATCTGGAGCTCTGTGCGACTCCTATGATGTCAAGGTAGCATCCCAGTGGCGGACAGCGGCACCCAGCTAACAAGACCGGACAGTATCTTTACGCTGGATCTGGTGTTGGACTGGTATGTTCGATGCTAGTCCTGTCATACATTAGCAGCGGGCCTATTTGGCAGGTCTTTCTGGTCCAAGGGTTACTCATGGGTCTCTCCATCGCTTTCGGAGCACAGCCAGCTCTGGCTGTGGCGGGCCATCATTTCAAAAGACACCGTGCATTGGCTATGGCCATTGTCACAGGAGGCTGTGCGTTAGGAGGGGTGTGCTTTCCATTGATGTTCTCACAACTGCTCCCAAGGATAGGGTTTTCCTGGACACTACGGCTTGCCTCGCTCAAAGTGGCGTATGTTGCCCCCCACACCTTGGTATCATTAACTATGCTAATTCACTTTTTAGGATCTGCTACTCCACGGCCATAGCCGTCTCAAGGAGCAAGCACGCCAGGAGGCCCCTTCGCGACATTTTTCAGTCCCTCGTAGACTACGGAGGATTTAAAGATCGAAGGTATTTGATTCTCTGCATAGGGGTCTGGCTTGCGAACGTGGGCATTTGGATCCCGAACTACTACATCGGTTGGTCATATCCTTGTCTATCCACCTTTTCAATCACTTATGAAAATCAGAGACCTACTGTAAGATCATCGCTCCAACGACACCACTTAAGGGATATTTCTTGCCCCTCATTAATGGTACCAGCATTTTGGGCATGGTTGTGTAAGTTGCTATTCGTCATGCACTGCCAACTTGCTGACGACTATAGCGGAGGCTTCACAGGCGATCAAATCGGCCGCTTGAACATCTTGTACCCCGTTACCCTTGTTTTAGGCGTACTCTGCGCATTGTGGGTTTTGTCAACCACTGTCGCGATGCTTGCTGCGTTTGCGATACTATTCGGCTTTTTCTCTGGAGCATACGTCGCGCTTATTCCATCGGTGGTCGGTCAGATATCACCAGATGTCAAGCTTGGAGCCAGGATTGGAGCATTCTATAGTCTCATCTCCATCTCTAGTCTCGTCGGCACACCTGTTGGAGGACTGTTGATAAGAGATTATACGGTGAAAGGCTACCGGGGGGTAATACTCTATGCCGTAGGTGGGATCTTACGAATCTAGGTAAATATGTACTAACACATGAGTAGGGAGCCACGCTGAGCTTGGGTGGTATGTTTATGGTGGCAAGCAGGCTATTTCACGACAGGAATCTCCGTGCGAGATGGTGAGAAGCAGCTACGAGTGTAGGACATCATGGTGACTCCGGCACAACAATATATCGCCGTTATAAGACGTCCGTACACCAGAAAATTGATGGACGAGCACTTTGGAGTACATATAAGCGTAAGTTGTGGAAGTACATGTCGGTGTCCGTATGCAGGGGCGCGCACCCGAATCCCTTGTACGACATCTTTATTTGAAATAAGAGAGTGTTACGTTTGCGTTGAAGCCCAGTTTCCTATAGCAAGGCATTTTAACACTCAGCTGAAATATTACTTGTCTGTTAATGGTGTGCACATGTTGATGTATCCTCTGAACCAGCGAGAGCACAAGAAAGTTAGTGAGAGCGGAAACACAGAAATCTCGTGGATTGTACTAAGCGTTATGTAAGTTAATTATGTTCTGAATGTTGAAGAATTCTCAAAGACGCGGCGTTAAGATAACATCAATCACTCTCCACGAATGTATCGCTATGCTGGTGGACCATTACCCTTGTGGGAATCCGCAAAGCAACGCATGGATGCAAATTCTGGAATGCCTGACCCAAGCCCAGGATATCTAAGGGAAGCAATAAGAGTCCCGGTGCAGTCCAGCTTGCTATACAAAACACAAGTTCCGTACTCGTCGGGTCCGATGGATTGGGGTTTCTCATTACCAGTGCCGGGAATGCGGCATCTGCTAGTGGGCTCATTCCAACCACAATAACCGGTAAAGTTGGGGCCGGTGCATACGTAAACGGCGCCGGGGAGACCGCGTTTGGGTAGCATTTGTGAGGGGTCTGAGGGAAGTGGGGTGGCGGTTGTTGTGGTGAGGAGAAGGATGACGGAGACGATGATGGAGAAAATGTTGGTTGTTCGTTGCATTTTCCCTGCGTACATCATTGTCTTTACCGATGTTGATGATAGAACAGTTAGTGAGCTGCAAAAGACTGGTTTCAGGCGAGCCCCAGGGTTGAAAGACTCATAAGTAAAGCGTGTGAATATTAGTGTTTCTTTAGTCTAAGTCATGGGGCCAGCGAAGGGGAACAAACGCTGGATGTCTACATGTTGGATCCCTTGTGCTACGGGACAAAGGATAGCTATGAGTTGTGAACAATGGGGATAAGAGGCCGCCAGATTGAGCGAACTTTGTTTCACTATGTGGCGGCACGAGTGGGTTGGGGCCAGCATGCACATGAGTGAAGACAGAACGCATGACTGATGGAGAGAAGCAGCGAGCAATCAGCAATCAGCGGTGGCCATCACCGAGTGTGACAAGTGTTGGGAACGGGAACACCAGATCTGGGAAATTCCCACCTCTTCAAGATGCTACGTTCGAATGTGTGCCATGAAAGGCTGGTTGACATGTGATCGTGGATGTGGCTGCACTTTTTCTCTGAAGCCGTTCAAATCTGCTGAAACGTGTATCGTGATGAATCTCTGGTGTTGCTGGTCCGTGCGCTTGCGTCATTGGGCCGGAGTAAGAACGTGCGAAAAATCTCCAGACGCCATCCTCAAACCCTCATGTTGTTACACCTGCCGCGGGGACGCTATAGGAACCTCCAATTCTTCAGCTACGGTCGCATTTACTGCACTTCAGCCTCCACGATCATGGCGAAGCGGGATTATGCCGTATGTGAACCCTCCGTTGGAGACGCTCAACCCTGACACCTGCAGGCCGCAGTTGAGGCGCTCAACACTCTACAGTCGAATTTTTCGATTGTAGATGCCATACGCAAATCGGGAAAGGGCATGAACAAGCAAGCTATACCTGAGATGATTGAGTGGTGTCGGAAGATTGGATACAAGGTGGGCGACTGACTCCCTTGTCTGAACCGATCGTACCAATGCTGACCACTGGGGCCAGCCCTCTGATTTCGACCGGATAAGACCCATACATATTGCCGGGACGAAAGGGAAAGGCTCTACTAGCGCCTTCATCTCATCCATTCTTGCGCAATATCTCCCTTCCACCGCTTCGTCCCCCAATGGGCCCAGCAAGATCGGACTGTACACCTCCCCACACCTTCGCAGCGTACGAGAAAGGATACAGATCAACAATGAGCCCATATCAGAGGAGAAGTTTGCACAATATTTCTTCGAGGTTTGGGATCGATTGGAAGCTGCGGCAAAGACCTCGGACGCTCCTACGGATGTACCAACGAAGCCGGTCTACTTCCGCTACCTGACACTCATGGCCCTACATGCGTATGTCAAAGAGGGTGTCGATACGGCCGTAATCGAGTGTGGTATTGGTGGGGAATACGACAGCACGAACATTCTCGCGAACCCCACTGTGACAGCGGTAACAAGCCTAGGGATCGATCACACCGCGATGCTTGGTTCCACCCTTCCCGAAATAGCCTGGCACAAAGCTGGGATTTTCAAACCTGGGAGCGTTGCACTCACAGCCCCACAAAAGGATGAGGCTCTTACGGTTCTCCGGGAACGAGCCGAAGAGAAGGGCAGCACACTTCATGTCGTTCAGGTCCACCCCGCGCTGGCAAGTGGCGAGGTACAGCTTGGCCTCTCCGCTTCCTTCCAGAAGGTCAATGCCTCGGTGGCCATTGCAGCAGCTGCAGCCCATCTCCGTTGCCTAGGCCATACCTCCATTCCCGACCCGTTGACCTCGAACCCCATTCAGCTCCCGCCTGAGTTCGTGCGTGGCTTGGAGCAAGTGAAGTGGCCAGGAAGATGCGAGATCCGACGGGAAAGTGGCGTTGCGTGGTTCCTCGACGGTGGTCACACGCTCGAAAGCATTGAGGAAACGGGGCGATGGTTTGCGGAACAGATTTCCTCCCCATCGCAATCGCGGACCTCTCCCCATCGCATCCTGATCTTCAACCAACAGACGCGGGACGCTAACGCTTTGGTTAAAGCATTGAACGATGCTCTCATCGCTGGAAGCAAATCGGGCTCTGATACGATTGATACAGCACGCATCTTCGCTCACGTGATCTTCTGCACTAACAAGACTTACACTACGGGATACAAGCCGGATCTTGTATCCATCAACACGAATCAAGCCGAGGTTGACGAACTATCAGTTCAGAAAGCTCTAGGGAAGGCATGGAGCGAGATTGATCCGCACGCAACTGTCAGCATTAGAAACTCCATAGAAGGTGCTATTCAGGAAGCACGGAACCAGGCGAGAGAATGGGCCTCAGAGGGCGAGTCGGCGGAATTGGAAGTTCCTGTGCTCATCACAGGGAGTTTGCATTTGGTTGGCGGTGCTATTGATGTTTTGGAGAACTGATTTTGTACGGGAAGGGCAGTATAAAGCATTTTGGACGGTCTTTGTACGCCTAAATGTGCAGTCATTTCGGACTATGTATGGTAAGGATGATACGATAGCGGTAGGTTACTTGATACCCGAATGAATAGCATTCAACATGTGCCAGAACACTTGCACCATTCTTCAAAATTCCTGCAGAGTTTTGACACGTTAGTGCATGGACAATCTAGAACGATGATTTGTCGCTTTTTGTCGCTGGATCAGTTAACATACTTGATTTATTCAGGGATCCAGGCAGTCGTCCCATGAGACCCTGTCGCAGGCGCTATATCATCCAATGCCAATTAAGAGACATGTTCGTCTCGCACATCACGAGCTCTAAGGAACAGGTAGCGACCTTCCAGTCAATATGCCAGACGTTACAGATGAAAGCTGGAGTGAGAAATCCCCAAATTAGTCATTAGTCACAGGTTGTCGGACACGTTTGGTACGTAAAGGCAAATGTATTGTTTACTGTTCCAAGATTTGTAAACAATAGCATGGGTGACAACCCCACATTGTCGGTTCCGCTAGCATACATTTCAGAAGAAGCCCGAGCAGGATTAGGTGAGGAGTATTTAGTCATCTCTACTTGCGCGGTGTGAAAATTGGTTCGCCACATTTCGATGGACCACGACCTTCACTTGTTCTACTCGTTACTTACTCGAAAGTACTCTTGCCGCGCGGAATCATATGCGACCGAGGCCGCGAATAACCGACTCACTCGAACTTCATGTCGACCTGCTTCCTGCTCATGTCGCTCTCGCAGTCGGTCGTAGTTCGACACATGTTGACGTAGGACCTCTTGCGCTGATGCAAGCTCGGTAGAGTCGGTAGGCTTGGATCGAAGGAGTAGCTCAACCGTTTCCCTATAGACTCTCAAGATGTCGCGCCCACACTGGACTTCGTCGGCGGCTTCGCGTAGTATGTCTCGACCGCCATCCACCTCGTCGGTTGAGCGGTCCAATTCTTCAGCAGCTGCCCTCCAAGTATTCGCAGCCCGGGCCATGTTTTCGGAAAGCCCAGAAGGTCGGCCTACGGTATCTGAGTTGATCTTTGCTGCAATGATCCGACTAGCATGATCCCATCCACTTACTTGTACTGTCTCCGGCTCCCGCCTACACAGCTGATTGCGACAGGTAGGGCAGGTGTCGTTGTCATGTATGTGGAGCCAAGTTAAGAGGCATTTCGCGTGAAAGACATGCGGCCGAATGCATGACTTGGTTGCCACAATAAGTTCGGACTCGTCGTCAGCATAAGGAACTTGGCAAAGAGGACATTCAGTCTCTTGACCTGGAGGCGTGACATGATTTGTCACACCATCACGGAAGAGATGACCAACGTTGCGCCAATTAGCTGGGATGGAAGTGCTCATGCTGCCGATATGTGTTTTGGTTATGAGTGCCGATTCGTAGACACGTAGATGTTCGAATGGTAGCGCAAGTCGAGGTTGTTCAATCTGACGCGAAATTCTTGAGTTTGGGTGAACTAGTATCAAAAGGGGGTTTAAATGCTAGAGGGCTCAGGTATATATATGGCTACCTGTCGTGGCTGCAGCTGGCACATTGTTCATGCATATACTGTTGATGCACTAAGTGCTACACGCACAATGTCTGTTGTGGAAATATGAACGGATTCTACAATGCTTCGACAGGCGCGAAGGAACACTCTCCAGAATGCGTACGCATATATGGTCGAACGTACTCTAGTATACTTCTCCACATATTCCAGTTATACATTATATGGAAAGACTGGTTTAGATCCATAATATCACAGTCTCTGAATGGACACCAGAACCCAAAGTTAGACCGCAGAGTAAACTGCCCAATTCAAAGGAACCTTCTCTAACCTTATATCATAAGCCTGTATTCTCTGGGGCCAAAGTCCAAACTAGAGTTTGATCTGGTTTGATCTGGTCTTAGCGCCTTGTAAGATGTTGTATGACATGACTGATTGGACGGAAATGGCACCTGTCATGCCCATAACTCTTGATGGTCGATGGAAATGTTACTCTCAATCAACAATTTTCCGCAAGTCATTGTATCTTACATGTCTCGTAGAGGCTTTTCATATCTACTACGATATCATGGTGGCCATTCGCCTTGTTTGTATTTATCCTACTACTTCGTGTCTCACGGTCAGACATCGCATGTCTTTATGCATTACTGTACATTAGGTACACCTCCGAATCTCTAACACCACTCATTGCTGAGACAATCGAAATCACGCGGCTCCCTATGTCTTAATTCCTGTAATCAGTCTTATGAAACACTTAATTATGTCCCTGTGAGGATAAGAAAACATCAGGGGACTTTCCCTCACGTCGGCATCTAGTTCCCGGCAACGACAGCTCAATCGCGAGTGATGATTTGGATCACGTTTTTGGACAATGTGTACAAGGTCTTTGAGTGAACGGCTCGGCCTTTGACATGGTAGAAGCATTGTGAATATGGGTCCCAAAGAGCACTTACTGTCTGACTATAGCATGATACTTTATATAAAAGATGAACGAACATTGTACCGCAACGGCAATCATGTCAATTTCACCAACCTATATATGTCCCGTTGCCTTATGCTCAGCACCTCGAGTTGCGGTCGGATTTGATTCATTCCAACATTGCTGATAGTAGTACGATTTCCAACCCAAACATCACTTTCACCTACAAACCAGCAAACATGGATGCTCCGGAATATCGCGATCTTGAGCACTTCGTCAAAGAGGGCCTGACGAATCACCTCACTCCTCCTGGAGAAGAAACTTCTTGCCCGACATGTCAAGAGGATTACCGCTCCAATGAGTCGGAATTAGTAGTGGCTACGAAGTCGTGCGTGAAGCCCCATTCATTTCATGCAAAGTGCCTCTTGATATGGCTGCGTGTTAATGGCAACAACACGTGCCCAATCTGCCGCAACCAGCTTTATGGTCCGGCAGCTGGAAGGGTTGACCCTTATCCGCTCTCTCCCATGGTCGAAACAGTAATCAATGATTACATGCTACGTGTCACCATTGGCTCCGCGGCTCCGTACGATGGGGACCTGGGACCCAGAATGACCGCCTTTAGAGTAGCCGCCGAAACGTTTGATCGCCTATATGAAGACCACATCCGTCTCAGGGGCTCAATGCGTGAAGCTTCGGCCGATCTGCAAAATGCGCGCGCTGCTTTCGTCATTGCGAAGGAGAAGATCAAGTCGATCCGCAACCGAACTCCCGATGCGCTGGATCAGGTGCGCGCAGCAGAGGAGGAACTTCAGATGTACGACGAGATTCACGAGAAGTTCCGAGAAGACTATGAGAAGGCGGTAGACCAGGCCGACCGTGCCCTAGCAGAGCTGTATGTGGCTCGTCAAAGCCATGAGGATGCTCGGGATATCTTCATTCGTCAACCAGATGAGTGAGTTGGTGGGGAAACGTTACTGGCCCAAGATGTCAGTGCCACTGTACGGTCATTCTAGAGTCATAGAGACTCACCGCGGCAGGTAAGAACCTGAGGACCCGCGAACCTCTTTCTACTCGCATCTGATGCGGGGCTTTTCAGAACACTGCCAGAGGGCACTTTAGCAAGTAATGAGCGCATAAATTCTTCTATGAAAAAAGCCATCTACTTGCGTAGAG
Organism: Westerdykella sp. P71; assembly: GCA_019022765.1. Classification (NCBI taxonomy): domain Eukaryota; kingdom Fungi; phylum Ascomycota; class Dothideomycetes; order Pleosporales; family Sporormiaceae; genus Westerdykella; species Westerdykella sp. P71. The sequence goes on along the minus strand of JAFHBW010000128.1, from coordinate 14,794 downwards.
GGCGAGTAATGAAACCTATTCTAAAACAATCTGTGACTCTTGGATAATATTTTAATAGATTCACCACCTAATACCTCGATGAAAATTTGCCAGATCTACCTATGTGACCATATCAATTAAAAATTCTGATCCCCTACCGCCATTTTTTAGATCTAGTGGAGTGTGTATGGTACACTAATGGACGGAGTGTATTGGGAAAACACTTGCGCAAGGATATATTGAGGGCAGCCCCGTTATAGACATATCATTGAGGCATAGCTGAAATGGTCCACGGGAGGCAGCCCCAGAGGAGGCAACGCATAAGACGATCCAAGAAGATGCTCTGGAACAATGGATTCAATATCCTAGCCAGATCTCTATATCTCTTCCATCGGTAAGACAAAAAATGACAACCTACACATTGGCATGCACAATGGTCAGACCATCAGTGTCAAGTCCAACGGGCCCAACTCTGACTGCACCGTTTCGCATGCAATTTTCTACGTTTCAATGTGCGCATGAAAGGACTTTGTCACTTATCCCCAATATGTGTGGGTCAAGTGCCTCCTGGATAAATAGCTGGTCGCGCATGATTTCTCTTGTAGATGCTATGTTTTGAGAAGACCGTATTTAAGGCGGCAGGAGTATACATGGTGATCTATTAATATATCTTCCTACTTTCTAAGAAGCTGCTGACTTCGTTGGTGCGTTTTCTCTGGGGTTGTTGCACTATGACGGTTTATTAGGTAACAGAACTCCGTCATACATTGCAAATGATATGCGTAAGTCTACGCTGGGCGTGTTGCAGAAGAAGGCTACCGTAGGGTAAACAATTTCTGTCCGGAAATACCATGCTCTGGTGCTGAAGCCGGTCAAGTTGGCCGAAATAAACTTTGGAGAAAATGGAAAGGTTACTCTTTTCTCCTTTAACCGTTTTGCGGTTCTAACCCTTCATGATATCAGCCAGCTTCACGATGTCGTATCTTTAGATACGCGACATTCTGTTTATATATAACATAGTATGTTGTCTTGTGTTTTGGACGTGGACTTGGACATAGTTTGGAAGCAGCGTACAGTCGTCTACTTAAAAGACTAATTCCACCATACGCTCATGATGAAGACTGCGCAAACCTGCCTCTCATCTTTGCCGTCCTGGGGTCTTCGACCCTGGGTTTCTTTCTCCAAGGCATCCGAAAATTGGGTCGCAAGTGCTCATGCTCCCTCTAGTGGCGATCAATCAAACTGAGCTTCTCTTCGGCCGTTGCAGGGAGAGGAGATCGCTTAGCGCAGAGGGTGGAACCAGGAAATCTGATGGTTTAACTGCAGCCTCGCAAACAACACTAGCCGTGACTTTAGATTTCGTTCGGTGGGATCATCTAGAATTGGTTGAATTTGCTTGAGCCATCTAGTAATGGCCGAAGTCCGAAAGTGGAAAGTGGGGTCGGTGACAGATTTGAGTGAAGGTGAAGAAGTGTTGCAGAAGGAGCGGTAAGTATGCCTTTCACTCTCGCGCCCGGCACTTCCGCTTACCGTGATTTCTCCGCAAAGAAAATCTCCATCGCCTTTACAACTTAATCGTACCCAGCCGCACTCACCTCCAACGCTTCCGGATATTCGACATTCTCGTCGGTCATCAGCGCCCCAGCCTTCGCGATCCGATTCAACGTAACTTCACGCCTTCCAGCCCAACTCAACCGGTACCCACCAACGCGAGGATAAAAATGATCAACTCCAACTGCACGAGCTCGGGGCATTGCATCAGCGGAGCAGAAGCGGCTTATATGGCGCGCCTCGCCCTTGCGCATGGAGAGACGAACATACCGACCGGCCAAGTCGCTCCGCAGCCTGCGGCCACTACTGTAAACCATACTGCCAGGCCAGTTCCACCGAAGGCTCACGGGGTAGCTCAATTAAGAACGACCGCAATCATAAGACACGCTGTGAGCTCGACCGCAGAGCCCGCCAAAGCTAGAGTAAATGGGCACCACCACACCCTCCCTGTGCAATCACAGCTTCACCATCGCAATGACAATGAACGGCGTCCTCCGCAAAGCCCTACCTCCTCCACAATCCAAAGTCTTCCCGGAATTACCACGCTGCAGAACATGGCCGCTTCCACATCCTTGCCTCAGCCGCCCTCCTTGTTCCGGTACATCGACAATCACCTTCCTCAAGGTCGCCACATGCATGACAAGCCCCCCAAACACGCCTTCACCTGTCCCGTCTGTAACCTTCGCTGGGACAAGGTACCAATAAAAACCACATATCTCCCTCTTTCGCCCTGCGGGCACTGGGTGCACTACCGCTGCCTCATCTGGCGCGCAACCCGCAACGAGGCCGATCGAGCCAACTGTCCGACCTGCGGCGTCCTTCTCTTCGAGTGGGAGGCCATAGCCACGCTCACTCTCGCAGCACGCACCGGCCTTCTCCCGCTCGAACACGCCTTCCTCCAACAGAATTACTTCGACCGTGATGCGAACACCAACGTGATCTCAAACACGGAAGCATACGAGGCGGACTGCACCGTCATTGAGAAGATAATTCGCAGCTGCTTCAACGAGGAGTATGTCCGCATCGTGGCGAGGAAGGAAGCAGAGAATTCAGACGAGCTCAATCCGTTGGCCCGGATGCGCGCCACCGAGTTTGGTCCGCTCCCTGCCTTTCCCCAAGTCCAAAGCGAACGCGTCGCAATGGTGACCTCTGAGCCGATTTTTGCTGACAATTCGCCGAATCTGCGGCACGTGTTGAGTGATGTGCTGGCCGAACTGCGCAGACTGGGGAGGCCGAAGGGTGAATGGTTGATGTATCATACCGATGAGGGTCTGTTGCTGTGGCAGATGTTAGTGGCTATCAAGCTGAAGCGGTTTGCTGAGGAAAACTGTGGTTGGGTGGTTGCGACGGATGGGTGGAAGGACTTTGAGGAGGGAAGGAGGAATATGATGATGGGGTTCCAAGAGAAGGTCCACGGTGAGAAGACCGCAAGGTCATAGAGTGACTTGCTGGTTTTGGAAGTTGGGGCATCCCATGGATTGGACGGAGGCACATGGAGAAGAAGCATAGTTTGGAGGTTGCAGAAGGACTTCGAACTGGATAAAACTTTCACGGAAGCCGATTGTATCCTGTAACTTGCGAAGTTGGGCAATCGTATTTAGACAAAACAATGAAGACTTCTCTGCAATGCCTCACATTGAAATTGCCATACTGCGAATTTTGGGGTCCCACTGTGCCACACCAGACACACCAGTACAAAAGGCGCCCCAAAAGCCTTGGTATAATGGCAAGTTGGAAACTGGATGCCACGTCCTGACATTCTCGAGCCATTCGAAGCCCTTGGTGGAGACGGCCGGGTGGAGATCATATGGAAGCCATTTAACTTCATGGAGAAAAGGAGCAAAGTAATCGCATCGCCATCATTTTAATAATCTAGATACTGGATACTAGTCATGCCCTTATCTTGGTGGACTGGATGTTTCATAGTGGTACCAATTTCGCTGCTTCGATAGGACGGGGCAGTGGAGGTCAGGAACACTCTTGATGAAGTAACTGTCATTGGACATGTTCGCCAATTTAGCTAGAGACACTGGTTGGAAACAAACCGCCCTCTCTCGAGTTGAAGTGACACTTGAAAGAAAGAAAATATTGTGGAATAAAGAGAAATCATGCCGCCGAGAAGTTCTTAGTGCCCATGATGAATGAAGACCCTCATGTTAACCTTGAACTCAGGAGGCAATGCTCCATTATAGTAAGAAGATGCTGCCCACATATAATGCAAGTCTGCCACAGCTCAGCCGTAGAATATGGAATGTTCCATGATTATAGTTGCCCCGTAGCTCTAACCTGCATTCGAGCAATAGTTTGGTAATTCAAGGAAACATTGGCCTCGTACTCGCTCGGCAGCAAGTCCACCGGCAAGGCGCCCATACGAATCTCGTCCAAAATCCAATGGGGATTGAGATTGCGTGGTTCCTCCTCAAAGTCATATTCCTCGACGGCCTCGCAGATCTGCGCTTCACAGTACGGAATCCGATGTCTCCACGACGGCTTCGAGTCACGGTAGCCAAGGCATCGAGCGTATCTCAGCAGTGCCAATATCCCCGCAAACGTGACCGTTTTACCGTGTTTGTTCAGGGGGAACAGAAGCGTTGGGACGGCGTCTTTGATGGGTCTCTTGAGACACTCTTCCTCTAACCAGTCGTGGGCGGTCAAGTGTTCTGCCCTGTTCACGACGTAATCGTAGTCTTGCGCCAGAAGTTTGAAAGCCTTCTTGTTTTCAAACACCCATGAGCGACTGAAAGTGCAATACCCTTTCCCTTCGAATCCAATCTCCTTGTTTTCTATGTGCAGCCGGTAAGCGGGGAACATCTCGTCAAGCTTGACAGCGCTCTCCTTATCGTCCATCAGGTCCACAATAGTTCCTCGGTAGTCGATACCGAGCTCCATCATAGATCGAAGGACTGTGCTGTAGAAGACGTGTTCGTGAAGGAACATTGGGACCTTATGGGTGACCAGGTCTTGGAACCAAGTGCGGATGTCGGACCCAGTGTAGCGTCTTGCCATCACCATGCTGTACCTGGGAATAAAGGAAGGGGTATTCAGAAGGTGGATCCATTCCAGTTTCTCGCGCAGAGACTCGTCGTTTTCAGAGGGGTTGTCCATCGGCGGGGGATTGATGAGGAGGTGGCCATATCCTGTATGCAACTTAGAGGACACAAATCGTTGAATGGCGTGAACACCCACTTAGATATAAGCCCAAGTCTCTGAACGCGTCGAGAATATCCAGACAGTTTTCGTCCATTGCGTCCCCCATTTGACGGTTTTCATCCACTCGAGGCTCTTCATCCACTCGAGGCTCTTCATCCACTCGAGGCTCTTCATCCAGTGGCCGCTCTTCAGCCATTTGAGGTTTCTCATACGTTTCAGGTTCTTCATATATTTGAGGTTCTTCCTCCATTCGACGTTCTTCCTCCATTTCACCCTCCAGTCAACCGATTTCGCCGAGAGATGCAAAAGTTCCCTTTCGTGTTGTGGTACAACAAAAGTTGTGAGACCAGCGGGGCAAGAAGTCAAGAATCAGAATAGGGCGAACAAATATTACGGCCTGGTAAAGCAGGTGACCCGGAGACGAGGCGGCTGCCTTAGCGTGGCGAGTAGTCGGTGAAAGGAGTGGTACGCGGGCCCGTGCGTGCCCCTGTTGCTCTAATCTAATGTTTAGGGAAACATACAATTGCGGGGGAGGCGAGGAAGGGGAAACAGATGACGGTTTCGAAAGAAAACGGGAGTACCAACTTGTTTACCCTAAGAATTAGGCAGGCGGACTTGTTAATATAGAAAAGGCGAAGCTAACTCTCTACAGGTTAAACTAAAGTTATAGAAATAGAAAAAGGTGTTCATAGTTACTGTTGTAAACAGTATAAATTTTAGTAGGGTCTTGGCAAAAGTGGACCGCTCGCCCGTGTGGACCGCTCGCCTGTGGGGTACGTTACGTCTATTTCTAAAATCCACTTTATTAGGGTACAAATAAAGTACATATACTAAACAGTCTAACAGCAGTTATTAGTTTAGAAAACCCGCAGAACTCTGTATAGTTATTGTCGTTTCAACTTGCATGAGCGTGGCACTCGGTGCGCTATGATAGAGTCCTTGGCCACCAACCCGCAGTTATTCCAGCAGTAATACATGATGTGTACCATACCTACCGCATCTGTAAGTCTGGTAGTTCTAGAAATGGTTCGAAACATGCACATCATGTCTACTGTGAATACGAAACCGATGTTTTAGTACTGGACACGAAAGACTGTGAACATCCACGTTCGTAGGGGCCACGACATCTTATTTTGTTCAGTAAATAGCGGACATCTACACTGATGTTTCAACTGACGACTGCGCCGCTTGGAACGGGCCAGTAACATGTCACAGGAGGGTACCCGAGGTGAAAGTGGGACGAAAACCGCAAAACGTGAAGCAGTGAATGGTGCATAAAAGTGAGGAAACAAGTGATTGATTGACTATCGGACAAAACAACCAGGAATGGGTGTCGTGCGGTGCACACAGGCGCCAACAGTGAAGACGGGGAAGTTGGTTTTACATACCATAGCATTCCTCTGGATACAATACATACCATCAGCATGAGGTATGGCTCACGTACTATATCTATCTACATAGGCATAGATCACGCCAGTATGGCCTTCTTCGTAGTGGAAAGACTCTAGTCTCACCCTTGCTTAAAGATAGCCTGGTTTCTCGGCGGCAACATGCGCCATGGGTGAATAGTAAACACTCTGGTACACACCAGATCCACCGTCCTTGTACGCGAGGGAAAGGACATCAATATTTCCCCATCCATTGCCGTCAACCCACGGGCTGCTTATTGTCAGAAATCACTCTTGATACGTATACCACGGTAGATTCCAGCACTTACAAGGTATCCTGCCAATCTTTCGCATACTTATCGACCTGTTGATTCCATCCAATACGTCTCCAGAACGCAACGAGTCGCTCTACAATAGACGCATTGCTTGGCATGAACTTCCAAATTGTGATGTAGAACTGGGGCACAGGCAATGCCGCTCCGGGTTTGAATGCGCAGTTGAAAAGCACACTGCCCAACCCTGGATGGTACGGAGTGAGCTCTTTATCCTCATCGCCGTCCTTAATGTCGAATACAACTTCGTAAAAGGTGCGAAGGAGTTGGACGCCTTTAAGCGTTGCATCGTCGCGTAGCACTCCACCAAGGGTGTAAAAGTACTTGACAGAGTTGAATGACGTCTTGAAAGGGCGAACGTATACCTTGACTCGTGAGTTCTTGCCAGGCTTTACAACGTCGAAGCTCAAGCACTCCGGCGATGGCTCACCGCCGAGGTGGGCAGGGAAAGAAGCCATGAACTTGTCCCAGGCATTGAGGGCATCTTTGTACAGAGGGCCCACTTCCGGGACGCCAGAAATGACTTTGATAGCAAGTTCCTTTCGTGTGATTCCCAGCTGCTTGCTTTTCCAGTTGAGGAACGGGACGCACTTGCCCATTATTCTTCCGTGGCGCTCAAAGTCGAATGCGAAGAAAAGTTGCGGGGCCTTACAGTCCGGAAAAGCCCTTTTCAGGCGCATAGCTTCAGCATTATCGAACATGAGAGCCTCAACAATATAGTTGTATACAGTGAGGTCGAATTCCGGATCTGCGGATGCGCAGCGCATGGCGAGGTCATGAGCCGCTTTTTGGTTCAGCGGGTCTTCTGTTGTGCCGGAGCAAACATCGCTGCACTCGATGGGGAATCGTACGGAAGTCTCGATTGTGCCAGTAGTCCTCAAGTTGAGGCTGGGCTCGTAGGTTGAACCGTCTTCGAGGATGGTGGCCTTCCAAGGACGACCTCCAGGCTGGCCGTATGTCTTAAGGGGGATTGGGCCCCATGCTGGCAAGACAATATCGTAGAAGTATGCGAGTATCTTGTAGTGAACAGACAATGGGTAATCAGATTGAAGCATGAGTTTGCTTAGAACAACACCAGTAGTGTCCCACCATAGCCGGCCGTTCTATCGAAAGGGAGGAGGGCGCGGACAACATCGTGTGGTGGCCGTGAATTGGGCAAGTTGTCTTTTAGAAGATTCTCAAGTGTAGCCCCCGAAAGGACGTTACGAGCGGTATCAGGACTCCCGGAGCGCATTTTCAATTGCAAGTGTCAAATGTATTGTGGAACAAGGAGTCGTGAAAATGTGACGAGGAAAAAATATAATGCAAACCATCGATCATGAACAGAAAGGCACATCGGCGCTCAATAGTCCCTGACTCACTCGGCACGTAGGCCCGGCCCTCGGGGAACTAAGTATCATTCTGTTTTGACTGGTGAGGCTACGAGTGGCGCGTACAGGTGAGCAACACCCTCCAAGTCCAAGTTTGAAGGCGACGGCACTCGGGAGGGGCGGCCGCCCGCTACTCCATGCAGCCGAGCTTGTTGGGACGACAGTACATATCCAACAGATATCGGCGGGATACCATATCCGGGTGAATATGGTACGTGCTGCCACCCCCACGGCCAGGTGTTGACTTCCGAAATATTGCGGCGTTTGACTGGAAGGACCAGCACTATGTACCTAGAAGTACGTCTTGCCGCCCAATCGCGCTAGCGTTCCAAACCATCGGGTCAAGAGGCAACGGACAGACGAGCACTTGGTCTGTGCAATACAGAAATGTTAGTTTATGTGTTATTGCGGCACTTCAATTGGCTGACGACCGCGTGTAGGCCTTGCCGTCCAAGCCCGTGGGCTAGTTTCCCGAGCTGGTTAAGACGAAAAAAAAAAAACCGCCAAGCTGTCAAGCAATACTCTTATGGTAGCTTGATGCAGTATTGCGGCGCTTGTCTTAACCGCCCCGTGGCGCTTATCACCGCATTCATTGCTGATCAACTGCACTAGTGTCCCAAACCAGCGGGTCAACCAGGAACACCGGCCCCACCCCCGAAGCACTGCAACCAGGTCGGCCTGTCATTGCCCCAGTCAGCCTGAAGTTCAGTCGCTTTGTTCTCTGAAACTGCATCCTCGCACCTCAACTTCATTGAAACTATGTCGGCTGTCACTCTTGAGGAAACCGATGTTGCTGAAGTACCTATGGGATTACCTACGGTAGTGGAAGAAAAGAATAACGATAGCAATGTGGCAGCCGCGGAAGATTCGGACGATAATACACCACGAGACGAAGCCACGACTTCCTATCTTGATGGCTGGGCACTCTGGTCGCTGGGATTGGCCCTGATGGGTTCTGGGTTTATGATGTCTCTTGACAACACTATCTTAGGTAAGCCCCTTCAAGCCTGAAACCCAGCAACGGTAGTCTAACACCATCCAAGCGACGGCAATACCTCGTATCACCAGTGATTTCAACAGCCTCAACGACATCGGCTGGTATGGTTCCGCTTACAGAATTACGCAGATGGCATTCCTCCCCACATGCGGTCGTATTTTTACTTTCTACGATGTCAGATGGTCGTACATCGTTCTGCTACTCATTTTCGAACTGGGCTCTGTCATCTGCGCTGTAGCTCACGACTCAACGACACTCATAGTAGGACGTGCCGTAGCAGGCATAGGTGCGGCGGGGTTAATGAGCGGCGCAGCCATCATTGTTTCCTATTGCGTTGCTCTGAGAAGACGCTCGGTGCTGATGGGGCTAATCTCCATGGTCTGGGGCATTGGATCTGTGGCGGGGCCGTTTATTGGGGGTGTCATAACGGATAACCCGAAGCTTACTTGGAGGTTTTGCTTCTGGGTCAATCTTCGTACGTAATCCGAAAATGTTAGCCAGGTATACGCTCACAGCTCGTAGCATTTGGAGCGATCGGGCTGGTTCAGATATGGTTCGCTCTCCAGAACCCCCCGCCGGCGGTCAAATCAGGACTTCCTCTCAAGAAAAAGATACGCCAGTTGGACTTGCCGGGTGCCACCGCACTGATTGGCTCGGTCACTTGTCTATTGCTCGCTCTGCAATGGGGAGGCATTATCTATCCGTGGAGCAATGCAAAGGTATATGGCTGCTTCATCGGATTTGGGCTGATCCTTATCCTCTTCATTGCGATGCAAATGCGGGACCAGAACAGGCAAGTCTTTCGGCAAATATGCCTTGGCCACCACTAACCCGCCTAGTTGCACTGTTCCACTCAACCTATTCCGAAACCGCACTGTATGCGCTGCAAGCGCGTTCATGATGTTCCTCCAACTGGCCATAAACGTGCAAACCTATTACTGGCCGATATACTTTCAATCAGTGAAGGGTACCAGCGCAAAAGACTCGGGCATTTATATGTTTCCATTCACCATCTCAAGCATGTTATCGACTCTTGCCGCTGGTTTACTTGTCTACAAGGTAGGGCACTACATCCCGTTTATGTGGATTGGGGCCCCCATCCTTGCCGCAGGAGCTGGACTTTTTGAGCTTCTCACCGCGCACAGCCCGGCTGTAAGCTGGGCTGGATATCAGGTTGTCAGCGGCATTGGCTTTGGTATCTGCGGGCAGATACCGATCATAGCTGTGCAGGTCGCTCTCGACAAGGAAGACGTGCCGACAGGCTGCGTCGTCGTCATCTTCTTCCAGTGTTTGGGGGGCGCTTTGGCGACCAGCATCGCCCAGAACCTCTTCACGGACAACCTCTTGAAGAGGTTACGAAGCATCGAGGGTGTCGATAGTGCAACAGTGATTGCGGCAGGCGCAAAAGACTTCCGGCAGTTGATACGCCCGGAGCTACTGGACAAGGTGATCGCTGCATTCGGCGACGCGTTGAAAATCGTGTTTCTGTTGGCCATTGCAAGTTCCATCGTTGCCCTAATTAGTAGCGCAATGATGGAGTGGCGCAAAATGCCTAAAGATGCGAGCAAGAATCACTCAGGAACGGCGTCACGGTGATGCAGATAAGCCAATCGCCTCAGGAACCCAAGTGTAACGAAAGAGTGTGCAAGCCTTCATGAGCTGATAGCTCGCATGAGGACTATAGATACCCGTGGAAGGGATCTAGCTAGAACAGGACATGTCGCAGAGCGCGTGAGACACGTAACAAACTGAATAAGCATATAGAGAATGCTAAAGTGGCCAGATTCGTTTGGGGAATTCGAGATGTAAAGTTAGATAAGAGAATCTAGGGAGTCAGCCTAATTCGGCTCTCCACGCAACCATATTATTGAAAAATCGGAAATGGATACTTCTATTGACAGATACAGACCAGAGAGTTTTGGATCCAACCCCTTCCTCAGACTGCTCCTTTTCCACGACGTGATCCACCGCTCCTCAGCCCGCACCCGCATTTCGACCAATATCTGTCCTGGCCCTTCCTACTGTACACATCTTGCCGCTTACCAACTCAAAAAACACTGTGGGCCGAGAAGGGATGGAACAAGCCCCCGCCACCTTGAACTGCAGGCCGGAATGTGAACCCGCGATGCCGGTGGGTGCCTATGTAGAATGCATGGAAGAGCCCTCGGAGAGTCATCCCTCAGGGAGTAAACGTCGCGGTCACTGTATAGCTTGGCATGCACGTTGGAGGCGCAAGGTGACTGACTCTTTCACGCATATGCATAAAACCCACTCCGTGAAATAACCCCTGTAGACTTCTGCGAGGGCCGGTCCAAACGGCCTGCTGAGACGCTTAACGGGGTTCAATGTGAAAGAAATCAAGGGCCCAACTCACGCCGCTCAGGCGCAGTTTCATGGCCTGGGCGCGGCAGGGGGTATGCGCATTCCATGGACAACGTTTCCAGATACGGTAGCAAATTCTTTCCTTAGTGGAAGCATGGAAAGATGCAAACGGTATAATGGTTCCTTCTTTTGACTACTCAGCTAATCATAGCGCCGGGGTATCTGGAAGGCGCCACGAAGGTCCACTGTAACTGCCACGAACGTACTGTGACACGGCGTGCCTTACTGCATACTGAGCATACCTAGTTTCCGAACCCTAATTCCCGCCCACATACCCTTGAGCAGAGTTCTGGAGAGAGATGCATGCCGTTCTATGTTCCCAGGGGCAATCTCCGTTCGCGAACCTCGTGGCAGTTAGCGAAGGCAGCAAGCCGCAGAGTCAACCTACCATAGCGTGCGGGTAAAGTGCCGAGCTTTTCGTGTGTTCTACATATATATCCTCGACTTGGGAGTTTTCCTGCTGTTAGCATTGGTCTTCAACTCCTCAGTGTCTCTCTTGACCTATACCAAATTCTTGGGTTCGCCAATCCACAAGACTTGAATATTCCTGCAATCTGTGTTGTTGAAATTGAAAGGATGCCCTCTACTACAGAAGATCTAGAGCCTATTGCCATCATTGGCTTAGCCTGTAGATTCCCAGGCGGAGCCAACAGCCCGGAAGAACTGTGGCAGTTACTCGCCGATGGAAAGTCCGCGTGGACTGAAATACCAGCCGATCGGTACACGTGGACATCCTTCTATCATCCAAACCCTGATGCCGAAGTTGCATACAACCAAACAGGTGGTGGCTACATCGACCGCGACCTGGCCGCCTTTGATGCCGCTTTCTTCAACATTCCCGCCGCAGAAGCAAATGCCCTCGATCCGCAGCAACGAATTCACCTGGAGACCGCATATGAGGCGTTGGAGAATGCCGGTCTGCCGCTAGACAGTCTAAGGGGCTCGAAGACGTCGGTTGACGTGGCGACCGTGAGTCGTGACTACGATCGCAACGCATACAGAGACCCACAGGATCTGGCCAAATACCACCTCACTGGTTGTAGGGAAGCTATCACTTCTGGACGAGTATCGTATACGTTTGACCTAAGGGGCCCTTGCTTTTCCCTGGATACGGGATGTTCGGGTAGCTTGGTAGGTCTCCACCTAGCTATGCAGAGTTTGCGCTCGAGGGAGACGGACATGGCGCTCGTAGGTGGCACGAATCTGCTGCTTTCGCCAGACATGACGATCGCAATGAGCAAGCTACAGTAAGTCTAGCGCTCGAAAGATGTCCCAAACCGCAGCAGTCTAACTGAAATGACGATGGCAAATGCTATGCCTTTGACAGTCGTGGTAGGGGCTATGCAAGGTCCGAAGGAGTCTCCACTATTGCTCTCAAGCGCCTTTCGGATGCCGTGAACGGCGGAGATCCCATTCGAGCCATCGTCCGAAACACTGGTATAAACCAAGACGGCAAGACAAACCATTGTTGGTCGGATCAATCAAGGCGAATCTAGGACATTGCGAGAGCTCCAGTGGCTTAGCCGGTTTGATAAAAGTTGTGTTAGCGCTCGAGAAGGGCTTGATTCCAGCTACACCAGACGTATTGAAGGTCAAGGATGGGCTTGATATGAAGGAGTTGAAGATTCGGATTCCGCAACAGCTCACAGAATGGCCAGTCCTGGGCGTCAGAAGGGCCGCCATCAACTCATTTGGCTATGGAGGGACAAACGTAGCTGCCATCCTGGAAAGCTATACGCCTGCTAGTAAAATCCATGCGATGGTCAACGGTACCAACGATACCAGCGAAAACAAACCTACCAACAAAATCAACGGCGCCAAAGGTCCCGCAGCTCTCTTTGTTCTCTCCGCAAAGTCCCCCAAGTTCTTCATGGGCAACATCGAAAGCCTAAAACAATGGGTTAAGAACCAACCCCGGGTCTCCCCTAATACACTGAGACAACTCGCCTACACACTATCCGAAAGGAGGTCAAAGTTCCCTCTCCGCACAAGTTTCCTTGCCACAACGCCAGGGGATTTCCTTAGGACAAATCCGAATATGTCTTCACCGGAAAAGGCAACCACAAAGCCCACACTGACAATGGTCTTCACTGGCCAGGGTGCTCAATGGTACGCAATGGGGCGAGAGCTTCTTCACACACATTCAAGCTTCGCAACTTCCATGCGGGAATCGGAGAGGATACTCAAGTACCTAGGCGCTGATTGGAGCCTGTTTGAAGAATTGTCGCGCAGCGAGGACACCTCTCGAATCAACGAAAGCGAGATATCACAGCCTGGTACGACGGCGGTCCAGATAGCACTGGTTGATCTTCCGGAAAGCTTCTCTGTTCGCCCTAACTCTGTGGTCGGGCATTCTAGTGGCGAGATTGCGGCTGCATACGCAGTTGGCGCGCTATCACATACTGCGGCTTTGCGCGTTTCGTTTCACCGTGGAAAACTTTCGCAGTTGGTGAAGCAGGCTATCAAAGAACCAGGGGGAATGCTGGTGACGACCCTGAGCGAAGACGATGCGCACAAGTTCATTCAGCGTATTGGAAAGCAGCGGTTGTCACTTGCTTGTACCAATAGTCCGTGCAGCACCACGATTTCCGGCGACAGAGATGTTCTCGGGGAGCTGAAAACCATGCTGGACGGAGACTCCATTATGGCAAAACACCTCGCTGTCGACGTGGCGTACCATTCACACCACATCACGTCCGTGGCAGACCAATATAGCAACATGCTCCGGGGCTTAGAACATTCAGAAACTCGCGACGATATACGCTTTTTTTCATCCGTAACTGGTGAGGCGAAAAGCGTTGGCTTCGGGCCTGACTACTGGGTGCAGAATCTTGTCTCCACTGTGCGTTTCACAGATGCTCTGATGGCTGCATGTGAGCTTGTGTCTGGTTCCAAAGCCACACCTTGCTTTCTCTTGGAAGTTGGGCCTCACTCAGCGCTCGCAGGACCAGCGAGGCAGACTCTGACGTCGGAACCGAACGCGGTAGAACACAAGTACGTATCGACCCTTGTGCGCGGTAAAGACGCCTACACGACCGTACTCACACTTGCTGGCAAACTATTCGAGTTCTGCTTACACATCGACATCGAAGCGGTGAACAGCATGTCTGACGGCAAGCATCGGCGAAATATGGTTCTCGATCTGCCTCCCTACGCATGGGACTACTCGACCCGGTATTGGCACGAATCGCGACTGAGCAAGGAGTACCGTTTTGGAAAGTATCCTTATCATGAGCTCCTGGGGCTGAGACTAATTGGCAGCACGCCACTGGAACCAATCTGGAGGAACATCCTCAGCCTTGATGCACAGCCATGGCTCTCGGAGCATGTCATCGATGGGTTCGCTATTCTGCCAGGGTCCAGCTTCCTCACCATGGCCATGGAAGCAGCACGTCAACTGAACGACCAACGAGGTGCGCCCAGGATCAAGCAATTCCACCTGAAGAAGGTGCAATATTTCAAAGCCATCAAGATCCCCCGAATCACCAGACAAGGTCGAGGTGATGATAAGTCTTTCGGCATCGGCCTCCAGTTGNNCNCNNNCGGGGGCGGGGCATGGGGGGGGGGGTGGCGGGCGGGGGGGGGGGGGGGGGGGTGTGGGGGGGGGGGGGGGGGGGGGGGGGGGGGGGGAGGCGCGGGGGGGGG
>JAFHBW010000127.1:0-114012 GCA_019022765.1 Westerdykella sp. P71 | reverse complement strand
GGGTTTCTCGGTTTTTACTTCATCTACCTCTTGCATCTAAGTGGCTCCTCTAGCTACCACAGTCCCTCACCACAACCTNCTTNTCCGGACANGGACCGAAATANCAAAAAATAANAAANAAAAAAAAAAAAAAGCAAACCGGATATACACAGGCGGTCATTCACAAAGAGCTTGGAAAGCAGGCGAAACAGTTCCATTGGGCATAGATTTTGTTTGAGAGGTTTTCGTTTTACTGGTATAGAATGGCCATTTTTGTAACGTGGACGAGTGGCGTAAATTATCAGACTACCTGCTCCCTTCTCTCTACATTCCATGCTGATGTGAAGACACCACGATTACTCATTAACTTTGAAAACACCCTTCACTCTACAAGATACATTCCATAAACCTTAATCGTATCCTCTTCTCTCCACTTGCCCCCCAACCAAACTGGTTCCCCCCTCCAGGTGATTTCTCCCTTCTCTTCCAGGCCGGACTTCCCCGCAACCCTCTGGCTGGCTCTGTTATCCCGATTCACAATCGCTCTAAGCCATACCTTGGCATACGGCTCCCAGAATGACCTTCGTTCTCTGCACTTCTCAAAAATCGCAGGCAAAGCTTCGGTCGCGAACCCCTGCCCCCATGCGTGAGGCAGAAAGCAATACGCGACGCTCGTCTCCAGCGTAGAATCGGCGGAAGAAGCAGGTGCAATCATGTGTTCAGGAATATCCATATTGCGCTCCCATTCCGACAGCGAGTGCACACTGACCCAGCCGATGAATTCAGCTCTCTCAGGTTCCTCGGGTGAGCTGTAGAGACGCTTATGCACGGCGTAGAAGGCAAGCAATTTTTTCGGTTCATCATGGACGTTGTAGGCATGGACGTTAGACGCCACCCATTTTTCTGTGTCCTCTACGGAGCGGCGGGCGCCTCCCAAACTGAGCATGCGCCGTCAGCAATCATGGCGCAGCAAGACACAGTCATAATACCTCCAGAACATGCTCTCCTCATTGGTGCCTATTTGGTGTAGCCAGCCGAATTCTGGACTGCCTTTGTCGGCTCTGGTGATGAGAGTGAGCTTGAGTCGCTTGGTGAGAATTACTGGGTCCATGCTTTTCAAATCAGGTGGAATGTGCAATACGAGGCAGATTGAATGAAGGGCGATGCTTGTCGTGTCTGAGGAAAGCTTGCACTGTCGCCAAGTGTCAGCTTATGTATAGGGCCTTGGGATCTGGAAGGGCGGAAGTAAATGTGCTGTCTCACTACGTACCCAATGGATAAGCTGGGTTACAGGGGTCTGCAGGGCTGATAAGACAGGGAAGTGACTGAGGGAATGGGATCGGGGAACCTTTGTTAGGCTATATTTAGCAGGTCCATTAGGACTGTGAGAGATGTTGTTGCCATTGCGATATGCGGAAAGGCTTACGAAACAGGTAATTCGAGCTCAAATATACTGGGATTGGGAGGGGCGGTAACTACTGGACATGGACGAATCATTGGGAACTCAGACCGGACGTATGAAGGATTCAAGTAGGACATGATAGATCAATAAGAACGAAGGTTTCAGTAGTTCCTTGACTGTTCCCATGGTCCGGTGTCCTCTCCATTAGACATTCATCTATTTCATAATATCCTAGAGAAGCAGAACCTGATACAATGGTATAATGGCTACACGAAGTCAAAAGTATCGCCGCGATCGCCTACCATCTTGCCCACTCTCTTACTGCCAACGATACGTTCAAGAGCTTGCACATCCCATTTGGAGAATGCGCACCTCACCCAAACATCCCTTTTCTCTGCTTCCCCTCGCTCTAGAGTCTTCCCGACGAATCCTAAGACTTCTTCGTAGAACCTTGGGTTCTCCGGAAGACCATAAAAGACAACTCGTTTGACGCCGCGGATATTGTAGCGGTGGAAATGATGTGCACGGCCGGTGTATAGCAATACAGAATGGCGACCGCTCATGAAGTGCGAGCGCGCTTTGCGCACATCGGTAGCATCGGTGTATTCGGAGATGCTGGCGTAGCTAAAGTTGCTGTCGACGAGGGAATTGCGGACGCGCACGAAGTCCAGGTAGGAAGGGATGAAGACGAGGATCCCCAAACCGCCGGGCGCGTCGGGCGGTCTGGAGCTGACCAACTTCGTGATTTGCGGGAGTATGGCGGAGTTGAAGAAAGTAAAGCGAGCATCAGGGTCAGATGGAGGTGTTTGCGACGTGAAGCGCGTGAACGTCTGTCTGATGTTGGTATAGGTTAGAATCTCAATCAGGCCGTCGGCGTAATCCGGAGTGTACTTCAGTCGTCCAGAGACGTTCCTCATGTGCTTGTTGTAGAGAGCATTGATCTGCGGCGTTAGATAGGCAGACAGGACAATGGTTTGTCGCAGATGGGCCGCGTGACCATCGAGATACCAGGAACGAACGCGCGAGAAATCACAGCCATGAGAATCCTTCGGTTGAAGGTTGAGATGGGAGAACACATATTCCGCATGCTCCCAGTTTTGCATCTGCGTAGCATCGGCTTGCTCCATGATGACCATTTCGATGGAGCTAAGGAGGTCGTAGTCTTTCTTCTTCGGATCTCCCGACTCAATGGCACGACGCAAACCGAGCGCCGAGCCAAATATGATATCCGAGTTGTAGAACTTGGAGTAGAGCTTGAGCGTCTTGCGGGTGAACTTGAGACCTATACGAAACTCGTTCTCATCGTTGCCCTCGAACAATTCACGGAAATCATCAGGTCGATCGTCGGAGAACTTATCCTCGGGGGCGGAGAAGCTGTCCGTGAAGCGCTTCTTGTTCTCCTGCTGCTCAAAGTCGCACAGTTCTGTGATGGTGTTGACCATACGCACGCACGCTTGCTTTGTTTCCAAAAGGAAGAGGATCTTGGGGCGCGTGAAGCCTTGGTCTCGATATTCCACGTCCTCGTCCGCGGCCTGAGAGACCTTTGCGTTGTTCTTGATGACTCGATCCCGGGTTTTGAACACATGGTTCAAGGCATGTAGGCAGGTCATCTGGCGCAAACGGCCAGCATTCTGAACCGTCCTGCCACCAAACAAAATATCCTGGTAGTTATAGAGAGAGGGTGTGATGGCTTGTTCGACGGAGGAGAAGGAGCCCAAGACCAACTTTGCGTTTGACTGGAGACGAGGCTTGAGGCTGAGGTCGCTTGTGCTTGTTACTGCGGGCCTCTTCAATGATTTTACGTCTTGATCCGGTATCTGTAGGAGACACTTTCCTCCGCCAGCAACAGTGATTCGTTCCGTCGACCATTGATTTTCTGCCACAGCTTTCAGACGCTTCGATAGTTCGTTGTCGTCAGGATCAGCGAAGTGATGGATGAAAGGGTCGCGGCGGTCTTCGTCCGCATCATCTGCTCCTTCCACCTCCTCTTCTTCAGGTCCCCTCTGGGCGGCCTCGACGTCCGACTCTTCCTCTTCCTCCTCTGAAGCCTCGTCAGGTATATGCGCAGTCTTCAGCCGTTTCCGGGCACATTGTGATCCTCCCTGAGAAACTTGGTATGATCGTAAGAGTGTCTGGTAGGCATTGATAGCAGGCTGGGCACCGTCTTCTTCGCCGTCGTCTTCCTCCAGGTCCTCCACATCGTCGACATCGTCTGGTTCACCTTCGGACTCGGGTTCGGAATTGACTTGAGCATCTGCGGATGGGTCTCGGGCTGGCGCATCGTGTCGGCGCTTCTGTCTCCCTCCTCCAAACCGGCGGGGACCCCGCGATCTTCCTCGGAAGCCGCCGCGGCCTCGAAACGGTGCCATTGGAGCCAAATCTATAAGGAATGTGGGGAGCTTCTACTACGAAGAGTTTGAGGGGACCTTCACTGGGAAAATAAAATCTACGTGGTCCGTGCAGCCGAACATGGGAACTTTTGGACTTTAAACGAGCGCTCCGCACCTGCCAAGACTTCGCGCATCAATTCTCAACTGCAACAGTGGACGACAACGGCACTCACCCACCCCTCCCACCCTCGCCAAAAGCCATCCCCGCGGTCTCGAATTTCCCCCGGGTGTAGTCTGGCTCTCGCTGTCGCCTCACAATCGTCCGGTCGCTCTCGGGTATCATTCATCGACAGCAGAACCCATCCCACTCCGCCAACGCAAAACCCCCGCCATAATGGCCGACAAAGAGTCCTTCCTTCACCTGGCTCGCCCGCTGGGGCCTGCTCCGGTTGGCGCACAGCCTTCCACTGCTCCTCTGACTGTGTCTATCCAGCCTCAGGTCAATAACCTCCTTACTGCTCCCGCTGTACCGAAATTGTTAGCTGATGCCGTCCCCCACAGGCCATTTTCTCGATTCTCGACCACTCCCTGCGCCGTCCTGCCGACCAAGACCGGGTCATTGGTACTCTTCTCGGTACCCGGAGCGAAGATGGCACAGAGATTGAGATCCGGAACTGCTACGCGGTACCCCACACTGAGACCGCGGAACAGGTGGAGGTGGACATGGACTACCAGAAGCAGATGCTTGCCCTCCACCTGCGCGCCAACCCCCGCGAGGTCCTTGTTGGATGGTATGCGACCAGCAGCGAGCTCAACACCTTCTCTGCCTTGATCCAGAACTTCTACGGCCAACAGGGTGACGGCACCTGGCCGCATCCCGCCGTCCACCTGACCGTGAGCACTGTGCCTGGACAGCCCATCGACAGCAGGACGTACATTTCGGCGCCCGTGGGCGTCACCGCAGAGCGCGCGGCCGACTCGTGCCTCTTCATTCCCGTCCCCCACGAGCTCAAGTACGGTGAGGCGGAGAGGTCAGGCTTGGAGCTCATCTCGTCTGCCAAGAACCGCGAGGACCGCAGCCAGGGCATCATCACCGACCTGGAGTCTCTGGAGCGTGCCGTCCAGCACGTTCTCGACATGTTGGAGCGGGTCACCAAATACGTCAACGATGTTTTGGACGAGGAGGCCGAGCCCTCGTCCGCTCTGGGCCAATTCCTGCTCAACGCCCTGAGCCTCGCGCCCAAGGTTGATGCGGCCGATATTGAGCGCGACTTGTACGTTCCAGTGGTTCTCCAAATTTCATCTGAGGCCTGAGCTAACTCCGACACAGCAACGCACACATCCAAGACGTCCTCGTTGTCTCCTATCTTTCCAACACCATCCGAACCCAGATCGACCTTTCCAACCGCCTTGCAACGGCCGCATTGACCCTTGGCTCCAGCGATGCGCTAGCAGAGGGCGGCGCACAGCGCGAAGGAGGAGGAGGAGACAGGCAAAAGGGCGGCGACCGACGGGGTAAGGGACGGCAGCAGAGGGCGCAGGAGGCATGAGCATTCCACATCCTACGCCAGCAACGATCCGATGGTTTGGCCCCGGCCGGCCACCGGGGAGCCACCACATAATACGATGTTTGGAGTTGGGCTGGGCGGAGCTTCCCATTGATGATGCATACCAAACCCATTTTCGCCGGATAGATCTGGGTTCATTTGACAGCACGTTTTCTCAAGTTTTTTTCGCCGACGATGCGGACCGGGATGGAGGCAAAAAAGGAGGGATAGATTATGAATTGACGCATCCAAAGCCTACCTAGCACTTCTACTACCATGTGCGCAAGGCGACGGACTTTGTATGAAATGGCATGGGTCTTTTGGGGGGTTGGTCGAGACTCCTCTTTCTCGGGAGTCCAAGTCGGTTCCGTTTGGGACTTACTTGATGGGCACGTTTCGGAGCGGAAGTAGATGGAGCAGCTGTTGTTGCTGGAGTGTAACTGGAAACATGAAAGTATTCTCTCCATTTTGCTGGATATCCTCTGACTTGGTTGTTGTGTGTATTGAGTGACTCCGACAATGCCGGGTTTCCCCTTTTGAACGCCTGTAATGTGACCATGACCGTGAAGCATGCAGATGCCGGATATCGTACCGGGAAAGAAACCCCATCCAAACGCCCAAGTATATGTATGACCCGTCAAATCCCATGAAGAACAGAAAAAGAAAAGGGAAAAACGGCATGTCCACCCAGGCTCAAAACCATCCAACGAAACCGCCTCACTCCCCACCCTTGTCCCTCGCCTTGTCCTTCTTCCTCTTCTTCCTCCTCGCCTCCTCCCCGTCCGCATCCCCCATATCCCCTTCCTTCCTCTTCCCACCCGCCCGACTTCTCCCTCCCTCACTCCTCGCCTTACTCGCCCCCTTCTTCCTGCCCGCCTCCTCCTCCTCGCCCCCTTCACCGTCCTGCTCCACCGCAGCCGCCGCACCTTTACCCGTAACGGCGCCCTCATTCTCGTCAAACAGCTTCCGCTGCGTCTTGAGCAGCTTGTCGCGCTCGAGCATCTCGCTCAGGCGGCCCAGCTTGGTCGTGTCGCGGCGCAGCATGAACTTGAAGTCCTCGAGCTTGATCTTGGCGCGGCGCGCGTGGTGCGCGATCGCCGCGGCTTCGTGGCAGGTTTCGATGATGTAGCTGTGAGATTATGTGTTAGTGGGTGGTATTTTGGCTGGGTTGGAATGGGGGTAGGGTGGACGGGACGACGCACTCTGTGATGATTTCGTCGAGGACCTTTACGGTTTCCGGGAGCGGGTGGTCGTCGTCGCCGTAGGCGATGAGGAAGGCTTCTACTGTGTTGGTGTTAGAGAGAGTTGTTTGGAGAGAAACCACGAAGAAGGAGTAGTGAAAAAGTAAAACGTACAGTCCTGAGTGGAGAATTGCTGGCCCTTTTGGCGCAGCCGCATGCGTGGTTCCGTCATGTTGGTGGCTGTGGTGTTACTTTATCTTTGCGGCGCGCGCTCGCTTTGCATGTCGAGAGCTGTTGAGCGGTTTGAAGGTCCCCGGTGGTCTTGAATTTCTCCCTGGTGGTCTATCTGCCTGTAGTGTGGTGCTCGTAGCAAGCGATGCGATTGTTCGGAAGCGGAGACAAGATCGCAGAACTAGCAATGAGCAGCAGCCCAAGTCGCGAACGCGAGGTGAAAGTCGGTGGGCAGAAACTGGACTGAAACAGATTGGCCAGCAAGTCGCACAGCGGAGAGGTAGTTAGTTGTACTGGGTCGGGGTTGGTCCCGGAGGTCCAAAGTGAACGCATGTCCTTGTTGGACTTCAACGGCGGGCCGCAAGAGAGCAAGCGCGACGTCGATCGCGGGCGCACGGGCCACAGGTTCAACGTAACCAATGATATGGCATTCACACGACGGAGCTGGCCAAGGTTCGACATCGAGTTCCAGAGACGACATTGCCGTTCGGTACGGAAAAGGCCTGACACAGAGCGAACGTTCCCTTTCTGCTCTACTCGCACACAGCACGCACCATGGTCCGTATCCCGTCGTCCCCTCCATTTCCACCTTCCTTTCCTTTCCCACCCTTCACTCCATCCCCCCACCTAGATGTTCCCCCCCTACCTCAAAGACTACCACGGAACTAACATCCCCCAACAGACGGCCCTCTTCAACTTCCAATCCCTCCTTCTCGTCCTCCTCCTGACCATCTGTACCTCGACGTACTTCCACGCCGTGTTCCCCGGCATCATGGACCGCAACAAGGACAACTACCTGGTGGGGCCGTTCTGGAAGTGCGCGCGCGTCGGCGAGCGGCTGAGCCCGTACGTTAGTATCGCGTGTGTGGTCATGGCGGTGAGTGCTTCGTCATCGATATTCTTATTGGGAATTTGTGGGCAGGGGAAGAGATCGGAGAGAGGAGAGAGAAGAGAGGAACAAGAACTGACCGAGTTAGGCCATTGAATTCATGGGATAGACCGGAACACTCTCCACGGCGGTACTTTGTGTGTTTGATTTGCGCATTGTTTGGGCATGAGAGGGAAGTAGGGCGAATGAGATGGGATCTTTGGCGCCTGTATTCGCACTCGGCATTCAGCATGGCGTTGTGGAGTTGTACAAACACTTCAGGGTCATGATAGACAAAATCAACATCTCGGAACATCATTTTAGCACTTGATCAAGCAGAATTCAACCATATTGCGGCGAAAATAACGTTAGAATCTAGTGTCTTGATATATCTGAAGAAGAAGGAATCGCTACCATTAATATGTGTGTGTATTTACAAGCGCAGGCATCGAAGCCGGCCATTTTTTCGGACATTGCATGCCTCCCGAGTGTGTCCGCCAGTCTACCGCCCAGAGGTCCCATTTTTCAAGAAGAAGGAGAAAACCCATACAAGCGATAATACACTCAGACGTACCCAGCGCCTTTTGAACAACATCATAAGACGCCCGCAAGAGAAGAGATTCCCGGATATTTCGCGTGAGATGGCCGAGGAAAAAGAACAAACCAGCCACAGCCCCAGCCCCAGGACAAGTAGAAAAGCGTCATGAACCATGAAGCCTCGCACCGTGTCCAGGATGTAGCCTACCCCCGAGATTCCGTGTATATCCCCTAGAACAACAAGAGGAAAACGGAATCGATCTATAACACACCAGAAGGCCAAAAAAAGAGATGATGGAAAAAAAAAACAGCTCCGTCGTTTCCGAGAGAGCCGCGCAACGAGACCTACACCAGCGCACCTATGCTTTTTGGCTAGGCTCGCCCTTCTCGAAACACCCTTGCAGCACCTTCCGGGAACCAGCGCCCTCCACGTCACTGCCATCTTCGACCACCACATGGTCTTCCATGACGATGTCTGGTTGGCTTCTGGCATCGTATCCATCCTCGTCGTCATCGTCGTCGTGGTCGCTGACCAGGCCAGGATTTGAGTCCACGGTATGCGGGCTGAGCTCGACCGGAGACAAGCACACGTCACTACCAGCGCCAGATGCTGGGAAGGCAGCCTCGGGCATGGCAGGGAGACGGCTGGGTGCGATCCCATGACCTTTCCTTGATGACCATGCATTCGGAGCCTTGCTGGGGGCAGGCCCACTGGTACCAGCGGGGACACGGACGAAAGCTTGAGGAGGCTTCTCGACCGATGGCGTCGGTGCTGCCGAGGGGCCCTCGCCGTCATCCGAAGGCTCCAGCGAGCTCAGATCCACCTTGGTCCGTGCCGTATCCACGAGACCCTTGAAGTCACCTTCAAAGCCACGCTTCGCAAGCAAGGAATTCAGGTAGGGGGTTGAGGCCGCCTGCGTGAAGTCCGATCTGGGGGTGGAGAGGGTGTTTGAAGGGCTGGCACGCGAGCGCGCGTCAACGTCACGATGTACATCGGGAGCCAACTGCGGAGGATCCGAGCGAACCAGGGGATGGACCGAGCCAGGGGCGACGGGTGTCGGGATGCAAGTGGCGGCAGGAGTCGAAGCCACGGTCGAGGGGGGCTCGGTAGCGGTGATGGGCTGGCCAGCTTCGTTGACGTCGACGGGGATGCCGCAGGCGATGGCGGCCTGATCGTGACTCTTGAAGACCTGGAGATGCTTGATGCGACAGTGGTTGAGGAACCCTTGGGTGTTTGAGAAGTTGCTGTGACCGCATTCGGCGCAGTACAGGCGGACCCACTGACCATCGGTGGAGCGCTTGTGCAGAAGGGGATCGATCTTGGGGGCAGGTGGCGGATTCTCACCAAGGACCTGAAGCTTCAACGTTCCAGTCGAAGTTCGCGACGTGCGGGCCTTGCCGGTAGACGCGTACTCAGCAAAGCTTCCGCGCGTCGTGCGGCCCTCACCGTACCCAAAGTAACCCTGAGACTGCTGAGCAAGCAGATGCTCCGGCATGGAATCGAACTTTGGGTCTTGAATCAACCACTTCGCGTAGTGGCGCGTGTAGGGACCATCGGTGACGCCCCAAGGAGCGGCGAACTGTGGTGTGGTATAGCCGGTAGGAGGCTGGACGGCGGCACCTAGACCACGCATGATATCCTTGGAGAGGCCTTGGGCGCCAGGGAAAGGGATCAGGGAACAGCGTCTCAGCTGCTCGAGGGCAACCTGGCACTTTGCTAGCTCTTGTTCGATGACGCGCAGCTCGTTGTGCTTGACGAGGATCTCGAGGTTGAACTGGGCCTCGATGGCCTGTTGGACGTTGGAGAGAGACGACTCCTTGGCGGCGGTGACGGATCCGGTTGCGATTGAAGCAGGAAGAGACTCGGGTTTGGCGGTGGGAGTCTGCGCGGTGGAGGACCTTGTGGCGACGGGACAGTCGGAGGAGCTGGTGGTGATGGGTGTTGGGGCATTGGCATCTTTCACTGGCGGAGGTTGCGGTACGGACGAGGGGACAGAGGACTCCGTCACCAAAGGCGCAGGGATGACAGGGTCCATGGGCAGGCCTTGGGCAGCGGCGGGGCCCTTCCACCTCTTCCACAGTTGAGCATCGGGGAGCAGTTGGGGCTCTGGGCTGATTGAGCGCTTGCGCTTCAGCTTGTGCATGAAGTTTGGGATCTCGACAAGCGGGGCGGCGCGAGGCTTGTGGATGGTAGCCTTCTCCATGAAGTGATCGCCGGGAGGCTCAGTGCTCCAAGGCAAGCGGAACATGGACTGCATTGTGGAAGAGGTGAAAGTGGAGTGCAGACGACGAGCATCTGCAGGGGGCAAGCTACTGGCGCATTCAGACCGCGAGCAGGACGCAGCAGCGCAGCAGCAGTATGCGCAGTGGGCAGGCAGCCAGGTGACGTCGCGGCTGAGCGAAGGTGAGCGCGCGGAAGGTGGACGAGGGACGAGAGCGGCGCGCGGGCCGGGGAGCAGAGCCGAGAAAGCGAGAAAAAAGGGGAATTAAAGGAAGTAAAAGGCAGTTGAAAGTGACGACAAGTCGAGTCGCAGAAGAGTAAAAAGCGCTGGAAGGAGCGAAAGAAGGGTGGGCAGACGTGGGTCCAGTGACGTGTGGGAGTCTGGAGTGGGATGGGGAGACCCAAGGTGCAACGGTGTTGTGAAGTTGCGAGGTTGGGCCGAAGACGGAACCAACAGGAAGGCGCGCGGGAGCTCTCAAGACTCAGAGAGCTGCCAGCGCTGACCGGACGGAGAAGTGAAAACGGGGACGGGGACGGGAGGGCGATAAGACAGGGCGAGGGTGCAGGCGAAAAAGCGCGCAGACTCACGAGGCCCGTGGGGATTTCTATCGCAGAAAGGGGGAGGGGGAGGAGGAGGTGTTGTTTGTGTGGTGAGGAGAGGAGAGGAGGAGAGAGAAGTGTGCGAGGGAAGGAAGGCGCGAGGGAGGAATGAGGTGACGCAGGATGATGTGTTTGGGGGAGAAGGGAAGGAGCCTGGAGGGAAGGCGGGAAGGGGCAGCTTTCCCGGGGACGGTCGGATGCCGTGACGCCGCGACACACAACATAACGACACCTCCGGTCTCTCTCTCTCACTCTCTCCCTTCGCTGAGAGATGCGAGAGGCCACACAGTACACAGGAAAGCAAGCGAGTCTCCTCCCGGGGCAGCGGGAGCCGCGAATGCACTAGTCTATTTTGGGGCATGGCTTGCGTGCTTGCCTCATTAGCTCATCTCAGTAATGTGATAAGGAGCTCTTATTGGCTGTCTGGTCTCAGTTGGCCTTGGCAGACGTTTCTCGAAGGGGCCGCGGAATGCAGTCCCGCCCCAGGGAGAATCCATGCATCTCAGAAATTCAAACAGTTAGTGAACGGTTGCACCTCCCCAGATAGATTATACCACAGTACAATAGTCTAATAACATAGCCAAAGAAAGATAAGAAAAACAATAGATTTCTTTGTCGCAAGTCCTTGCAATCAAATCCCAAATTTATCGCGCATGCAAACGGTGCGAGACTGCCCCCAAAAAGAAAAAAAGAACTGCAGGCCGGAGAAGAATAAATAACAATGATAATAATAAAAGCATTTGGCAACCTGCAGCTGCCAGCCGCAATCGGGTGATACAGGGTGGCTGCCCCGCCAAGGTTCCACTTCCACCATCCCTATCCCGTATTTCCATATCGGACTCTCTCTCGTCCTTGAGCCCATAATCCGGATCCTGATTCACGCCCCGGATCGCGATATCCTCTCATCCATCAACGTGCTCGCATACTTTGCCCCCGCTGACCTCCCTTGCTGCTGTAGACCGTGTCCACAATATTCACTCTATACACAGTACACAGTAGACACGCCCAGGCGACGCACCATTCTTTTAGTCATGTTTACGGGGTCACCACCGTCGTAGAACTGTTTCATCTGCACCCATATATCTCTTCCATCTATACATCGCGACTTCTGCAATCGTCGCTGCATCTTGTGAGACCTCCCCGCCAAGCCGCTCGCCAAGCCACTTGCTCCTGCCGATCGCCCCAGTCACATCATGATCCCATCCTCGCCTCGGTCCTCAACACCATAAACATCCCATCAGCATCCCAGTTCCATCCCAGAAACCCCTCCAACCACAGCATCCAACATGTCGAGAAAACAGCTTCGCACTTGCACATCGCCACTCACATATCATGATCCAGTCACTTTCGAATCCATTACGACATAAAGACGGAGGACAAATATCGAGCTCGGAACCCATATCCGTTGTTAATTCCCTCAAATCACGTGATATCGAATCATGACTAACCTTACTGTTGGAGTGGGATGAATGTACCGACAACCAGAATCTGTACAGAAGACGCCCTTACTGGCCCATGAACAAGGAAAAGAGAATGGATGAAAAACATGCCTGCCCCTACACCCCCCCTAGCTAATGGCTACCGGTCGCGGTATTCCACTGGGAGACATCGGACATGTTCCTGGCGTCGGAGGCGGCGTGGTTACTGCATCTACTGCTGTCGCCGACCCTGAATCCCTCCGCGCCGCCTCTCCCACCACTGTGACCGCATCCTTCTCCTTGTCCCGTGTTTCCTCCTCGCTGCTCCCACTCGAAGGCCGAGCCGGTCGCATGCTCAGGTTCATCGTCAGCCCCTTGAACGGACAGGTCCCTGCCGCATTGGCCGCCTCCTCGATCTCGCTCTCGCTCTCGCTCCCGTCGTGCAGCACCTTCTTGCCATGAAGATAACCCTCCGGTTCAACCTCAGGCACCAGCCTCTCCTCGGCGAACTCATCCCCATCCCGCACGTACCACTTGGCGAAGAGGTCGTTCTGGATCCAGATCACCTTGCTCAGTGCCTTCACCAGCGCAATCTTCCGGTCCATCTTCAACCGCGGGTGCGACAGTATCGCCTCCGTCAGCACGTCTTGGATGAAGGACAGCGTCACCCCAATGTGCACGTACTCGACATGCAGTGGATGTGCCCGCCCTTGTCCCACATGCATCATCCCCACCTTGTCCAGGTACTCCCAGAATTCCATCCGGCTCGGATCGCTGCAGAGCTTGTTCAGGTACCCGCGTAGAAACATCTTCCGGTGCAGGATCTGCGGAGAGTATTCGTTGAGGTTCGGATCCACCGGCCCTTCATACGACGTCGACCGTGTCTCAAACGCCCGCGCCGTGATATCATACTGCAACAGCTTCTTGTAGACAATGTTCACTATCGCCGGTATCAACGCCTTGATGTATTTGCTCCCCGTTATGAGGGCTTCGATGTCTCCTACTCCACTAGTCAGACCAGGTCCGGGGCATATGCAGGCGCCGGCTAAAGCCATCACGCACTTGAACTGAAATCCAGGAACGAGTGGAGATATTGAATCCGCGTCTCCAGATTCGTGTACAGATCCCGCCTATCAATGTGCTGCATCGGGCGCCGGTGGAGTGGAGTCATGGTGGAAAAGATGCCGTCGTCTTCGTTCGTAACGTCCTATGTTTGAAAGAACAAGATACCCCGCGAGGAAATAGCAACTGGAGAGGCCTTTGGCTATGGACGATGCTTCGCCAGGTAATGGAGGTGGAGACATGCACGCCGTGAATCCTTTTGTAGGGTCGCCCCTGATCCGAGCAAAGACCATCCATGGTGGGCGCCATCTCGAGACACCGCCCTCAGTGCCAGAGTGGTGGTTGCGTGATGGCGTGACTTTGGAGTGAGCGCGCAAACTTTGGAAGTGGTGAGGTCGTACCACCAGAGTGAATGTCCGCGTATGACACGCCAAGGGACTAGTACTCTACTGGTCTGGCGTTGTTGATGCCTGACCTCAACTCCAACCTTGAACCTTAATCTTGGGACCTTTGGAACATCGATCTTGGAACCTTCAGACATCCCTTCATTGGACAATGACACTACCCCGGGCTAAACTCAAACATATGAGTACATACATAGTATCCTCGTTGGTGGAGTTCGTCGAACGGACTAGCATCTCCCTGAGATACGACCCGTGAGGAGGTACGTTTATATCAAGTAGCCGTTCCCAATTCACCTTTCATTTTGCATCTACTTCCTCGCACGACCCCTCACAGCTTCGACCGTGCCTTTTCCGCTTGCCAGCTCAACTTCAAAGCCTCCCTCACCCCTAGGTCGATCAAGACATCTTCCGATCCGCCAGGTACGACAAAACTGGGCACTGCGCGGTAAAAGGACTCGATCCGGGCTCCCTGGCCCGTCTTGGTCAGACCCAACCTGCTGTGGTCAGCAATTGCAGCTCAACATCGCCATTCATACGCAGACTTACCCTCCCATGATCTTGAGACACTCCTCTGCAACGTATTTGCACACGATTCCCGCCTCCACCTTCAGCAGGGCCGTCGCTCCTCCCAGCAGCCTGGCGCCATCGGCATCGCTCAGGTGCTCCAGCTCGTAAATGATCTGCTCGGTCCAAGCCTGCAGCGCATCGACCTGGCGTCCCATGTTTCCGAACTTGTACCGCACCACCGGTTGCTCGATCAGCTTCTTGTCGAAAGCCTCGCGTTTGAGAGCCCATTGGAACGCATCGTGCATGGCGATTCTGCAACCACGGAGGGCCTGGAAGGCAATCCACAACCGCTCGTGATTGAAGTTGACCATGGTCTGCCTAAAACCATTGCCCTCCGCACCGATGAGATACTCAACAGGCACCTTGACGTCCTCGAAAGTGACATAAGTGGTCGCTGATAATGGACCAGCGATGACAGGAACAGGGCGAGTCCGAAGGCCTTCCGAACGAGGGATCAACAGCATGGAGATTCCTTCCGCCCCAGGGCCACCCGTGCGGACGGCCGTCATGAAGTAGTCTGAAAACATGCCGTTGGTGATCCACTTCTTCTCGCCGTTGACAATATAGTGCTTGCCATCCGGCGTCTTCTCCGCGGTCGTCGTCAGATTGCGCACATCAGAGCCAGCGGCTGGCTCCGTCACGGCCAGGCAGATCCTCTTCTCACCAGACAGAATCTCAGGGAAGATTTTGTCTTGCAGCTGCTTCGACGCGAACTTGAGCAGAGGCGGTGCTCCAACCGTAAGGCCAATGAAGAGCGATGCAACGCCACCAGATCGGATCAACTCATCCCACAGCACGAAGTCATGGAACCCATCCCATTCTTCCGCCTTGATACCTGCGACGATACCATACTTCTCCCACTCTTTCGGAATGCTCTTGCCGCCGGCAATGGGAACCAGGAGTCCCGCTTTGGCGCACTCGTGGTAGATTTCTGGGGGAACGGCGCCCTTCTCGACCCATTCCTCGGTGTACGGCGCAATATGCTTCTCACCCCATTTCCTCACCACGTCCCGGAGTCGGCGGTGGCTCTCCTTATAGTAAGGCGATGGGCGACCGGTATACCTGTCTACACTCAGCGACTGCTCCTCTCACTCAAGGGGCTCCTTTAGTAAATACCAGCTCGGTTCCGCCCACGGGAGAGTGCTACCGAATGGTTGTGAAGTCATGGTGGCGGGTCTCTATTTGATTCCTGCTTGGGGAAAGAGCACACGCATGAAGGACCCCTTATTAAGAGGAACTTGTACATGCTGAGTCGAGTTCTGGTGTTCTGACAGCTACCCCGGATGTTCGACTGCTCATGTGCGGGCGCTATGCCGAGGCAGCCCCGCTTACGCTTCTGTGGGGGGCGTTCCCACCTTGTATACACGATGACGCGCCCCTATAGATGCCCTCAGTATCAAGCGTAAAATGCGGAGTACAGCTTCTCAGGATGATGAAGCTCTCGCGGTCCGATGGATGGGCTTCGCATATTCGCAATGGCCCTATAATATCTGCACAAAGGGAGATATACCCCCAGGTTACCTTGAACCAACTATCGTTTTTATATCCTGCATTAACCTCTCTCACAGAATTTTGTAAGTATCCCTTAGCCCATGTCCAATACCTGAAGGGTGCTTATTTTCCAGTCATTCTGGCTTTCTGTTTTCGTTTTTCATAGTTTGTTTTAACGTTCCAAACTCTTTTGGTTGGCTTCGAAAATACTACACGGTAGATAACCTACACAGGAGTGTCTACGGTACTGCATTACATCACCACCATGATATACATTGGAGCTTTCTGGGCACCGCGTAATCTCGATACGGATGTCTCACTTCCCTACACTCTTGGATGCCAATCCGCCTGGTTGCAGTTAGAAAGTCCCTCTGCAAAGATGACGGTGAACAGCTGCCAGCATCAGAACAATGCAACCATTCTCCTGAACGGATCAACAGTCCACTCAACTTCGTATTTCTGATGCACTCATGCCATCTCCAAGACAATCTAGATGCGTGCCGGGCCGTGCAGTTCTTGGCCGCACGGGTACCGTCCATTCCGAGACTCGGTTCCTTTTCCGCATCGACCTCCTGAAACCATCTACGCTTTATACGCGTGGTTCATCTCCTCCTGTGGCTCGCTTCTGCTACAACTCCTCTAACGAGCGCCGTTTGACACGGATGTTTTGTTCATCCCGCCAACCGACAGTCAGCATGCATCGGCCTTGTCAATGTTTCGAATTTCTCGTCGCTGTCATTTGTCCACTTTCGGTAAATCGTTCTCCAGCAGTGCTCCATTCCCCAGCCCCTATTCGTACAGAATCGTCGACCAAGCCACACGGGTACCCCGAAATTTGAAAATATCCAACTTCCACCACCGTTAGACCTTTTGTGGGACCTTCTCTTGTGGTCATCCTGAATATCTTGGCCTTTTCAGAAACCCCCACCGCCCACCATGGCAACGGGTCCGTCAAACACCTCCGAGTGCAAACGAGCTCCGTGCGAATAGGGTGCAGATGGTCAAAGCTACAGGGGTTTCTATATAGCTGGTTTCTCTTCAGGTTGAACTTCTTTTTGGCCTGTCTGTTCATTCCCTTCTTTGCAAAACAGTTTGTTTCGCTCTTCTACATTCTTTTGGTGCTGTGCGCTGCCTTTTTACGTATCCGCCTAATTCTATTATCAATATCATCATCAAAACGCTCATTACTTCGTTGACGTCGTTTCCGTTCTCATAATGAAGACCATTTACCCCCTTCTCACCGTCCTTTGTTCGACCTTGGTAGCAGCAGGCCCGGTGCCTATACGCAATCCTATTCCTAATGAACGACTCTCCGTGCGGACCCAACACCTTGTTGAGCCTCCTCCAGCCCCAGCTGCCCCAGCTGCCCCAGCTGCCCCAGCTCCCGTCGTTGTTGCTCCCACTCCGCCTCCCGCAGAGGTAGCACCTCCAGCACCTCCAGCACCACCAGCCGCTGTGGCTCCCCCGCCAGGTAGGGCATCCAAAGACACCGCTAAAATCGAACCTCACTGACAACAGAGTTAGATGCCGCTGCAGAGCAGCAGAGTAAGTGGCGGTACTGCCTAGAGGATCATAGACGGCAATTAACATCCTAGCAGAAGCCGCACAGGACAAAGCCGCTGCTGACAAGGCTGGTATGATGCACTCTCTCTTGTCGATGAAGTGGTTATGCTGACATTACCCCCTCCCAGCTGCCGAACACAAAGCTGCCGCCGATGCCATGGAGGCCATGCATGTAGCCAAAGCCGAGGCTCAGCAGAAGGCTCATCAAGAAGGTAGAGTCAACGAGACTATTCTCTGGGCAACAGAGGCTGATCCAAGTAGCGGCCAAGCAGATGGAAGCAATGCATGTCGCCAAAGCCGAAGCTGAGCAGAAGGCTCACCAAGAAGGTGCAGTTGATGAACTCGTCTCTGAGTAAAAAAGGCTCATCCAGATAGCGGCCAAGAAGATGGAGGAGATGCACGTTGCCAAAGCGCAAGCCGAGCAATTGGCCAATCAAAAAGGTAAAATCCTAATGCGTCCTTCAAGAAAAAGTGCGGCCACTGACGTCCTCTCTAGCCGCTGCAGAGATGGAAGCAATGCACGTAGCGAAAGCTGAGGCTGCAGCTAAGGCCCACCTCGAAGGTAATCCTCCCAACCATGACTTCAAGATCACTCCAACTGAACCCATCCTAGCCGCCAACAAGATGGAAGCCATGCACGTAGCCAAGGCCCAAGCCGCAGCCGCCGCCGATAAAGCCGCCGCAGACGCAAAGGAACTCGCCCATCAAGAGGCGGCAAAGAAGGCCGAAGCAGAGCATCAAGCGAAGGCCGCCCAAGAGGCTGCCGTCGCCGCCCCGCCGCCCCCTCCTCCAGCAGCAGAGGTCCAGCCTCCCGTTGCTCATACCGCCGCGCCGCCTGCAGCTCCGGCCGCTACGCAAGTCGCTCCTCCTGCCCCTGCGGTTACCGTTATCGCAACTGCTGTCGAGACGCCTGCTGTGTCTGCCTCTTTGAACCTTACGGTTCGCGCTCAGATGGAGAGGCATGGCAATGTCTTCCGTGCCGTTCTCTAAACCTACGTCTCACAAGAAACACGTCAAGAGATTCATAGAAACGACTTCAGGCCCAACAGTGGAGTTCCTTAATGGGTTGCAAGTCTACCGTCAAGAAGTCAGTCACATGCAATGTAGGATTGTGGAGTTGGAGTGTGTTAAAAGCGGAGGAAGGGAGTCAAAAGTCGCTGTTAGAAAGGCACCAATAGCTTAATATTGTCTAAGTAATCCGAGTGACGGAGTGTTCAAATCTTGGGAATAGACTTGTGCCTTTCTCACTTCGAAGTGTCCCGATTTCCAGTTCGCACTCTATTATCCAACCAGACGCCCCTGATAGAGGGTTGCCGGAATTTGTTCTGAATCAAGTATAACGGTCGTAATCATGGCTAAAATAACCGCTCCATTGAGGATTGACTCGCGTATCCGGATTATCCTAGTATACTATTGATCCAAATCCGTGGATGTGGAAGCGGAACGTGACTATCACGTGATTTACAAACTATGTGGGGCGCCGGTGGGATCTGCTCTTGGGCACCTCTTTGCCCACGATTACTTGTGTTCCAGTGTTCCCTCGTTTGCTTTCCAGAATCTCCAGATAGCGCCAGTTGAGCTCATTGCCTGCTTGTAGGACTTACCTTCTCCCCTTGAAAGTTGACATTCACCGTGGACCTTTGGACCGTGTGGGGCAGGAACAACTCCAAACAAGGACCGCCATGAGTGCTCTCGAATCCAACATCCGCCGAGTCCTGGACATCCTCATTCCGAAACTCAAGGCACCCAATGCCAAACTCCACCGTCCAATCGTGCTAGGCATCACGGGCCTCCAGGGCTCGGGGAAGTCCACTTGGGCATCGACCATTGTGGACATATTGCAGTCCCAGCACCAATTACGCGCCATCACTCTATCCCTGGACGACTTGTACAAGACACACGATGGCTTGGTAGCACAGCACCAGAGGGATCCTGCGAATAAGCTGTTTCGGACGCGGGGCCAACCAGGCACACACGACGAGCAGCTCGCGATTCACTTCTTCGGTGCGCTCCAGAACCAGGGCGCGGAGGCCGATCTCAGGATCCCGAGATTCGACAAGAGCAGGTTCAACGGCGAGGGCGACCGGGTGCCCGAAACGGAGTGGCCCGTCGTCCTGGGCGCCGTTGACGTGCTCGTTTTCGAGGGCTGGTGTCTAGGTTTCCAGGCTCTACCGGAGGAGGAAGTGAAGAGGAAGTATGAGGCCGCTTGTTCGGGCACAGCACAGAGCCGTGACGAGCCGGAGTCAACGAATACGTTGGCCGACCACGCGCTTGGCCATTTGCTAGACGTCAACTGCAATCTGCGCCGGTACAATGAATCTTTCATGGGCCCTGAGCATCTGGACTTCTTGATACACATCGACACCGACAATCTGAAGAACGTCTACCGCTGGAGAGCACAGCAGGAGGAGGCGTTGATCAAGGCCAAGGGCTCGGGGATGTCGTACGAAGCCGTCGTCACCTTTGTGAGGGGGTACATGCCCGCATATGAACTTTACTTGGATGGACTCCGGAAGGGATTCTTCGGACGCGACACGGGGAAACAGATAAGAGTTGTGCTGGATGCGGAGAGAAATGTGACGGATCTGGAAGTGATATGAACTCGCATTTACTCCCTCATTCTTTGCACTGGGCAAGTGAGTGATGTAAGCGGACCACGGTTTGTCTGGGTTTTCAACAGACCATATGGAGTTCTCTTTTCCACTTAGGCGAACATTACCCAAGATTATGGCCCAAAGAGTATGCGCCCAACTTTCGTAAGTATGCGCACTGTTGGGTTCGCCATTGCACGCATTCTCAACCGTGATGCTAACGAGCGTGGTTGTACTACTAAGGTCGTGCCTTCCATCGAACAACGAACATAGCGAGGCAGCTTCGATTTTACCTTCCCACCGCTGGTAGAGTGGAAGGCCCTTGCCCTTGTTGCATCAATGCTCTTTCCCTTCTACGATGTAAAGCTTCTCTGATAAACACGCTCATTGATCGAAACAGACCACTTGGATACACCTCATCACTCACTAACTTTCACCATACGCACTCTTACTTTGACACATTCCTTCGCTGTACACCAGATATATCACTAGACATGGACCGATTCGCCTCCTTCCTCTCCAATCCGTTCCGCGGGAGGTCGTCAAGCCCGGAGGACTCGAACGGCAAGAAAGCAAAGAAACGTCCATTGCAACAGAATGCAGTACCACAGGTATCACCAGGGACCAGTGATCCCATGGACATCGACGATTATGAGACGATCACCACGTCCGAAGTGGAAGACGCGTCCAGGTACGCGCAGGGCTTGTCTCCGCTCGAGCATAGGACGAAATCATCACACCAAGCCGGACAAGCATCCACAGATTCGGATGCGACGATGGTAGATCGCGTTCGTGACGAACCTTTGCTTATCGAAGAGCCGTCTCCCCAGCCTCCCCCCTCTCCGCAACCAAGGTTCCTCGAACTCAACCTTCCGCAGGATGATGACGGAGATTTTTTCCATATCGACCCCTCGGTTGCCGAGGAGACCCCCGGCCCGAACGCTTCGCCACTGTCCATATGGCCTCTTAGCACACCACTCCAAACAGAGATTCATGAGGTCGCCAGCTTCTCGCCGGCTCCGGCCAGGGAAACTGCACGGAGACCGCTGTGGGAGGCCACCGGACGCCAATTTTGGTTCGAAGTTATG
Organism: Westerdykella sp. P71; assembly: GCA_019022765.1. NCBI lineage: Eukaryota > Fungi > Ascomycota > Dothideomycetes > Pleosporales > Sporormiaceae > Westerdykella > Westerdykella sp. P71. The sequence continues at coordinate 92,932 of JAFHBW010000127.1, read as the reverse complement.
GGTCCGTATGACGATGTCAAATTCGACAGGCTATATGAGATTCGATGTTCTATCAAAGCTCTGTTAGGATCAAGCACTCTGGAGTGGATTCAGCTTGACCTCTATCTCCTCGCTGCATGCCGCGACGACTACATCCCCGAGGCAGAAAGGGCGTACATCGAGGAACTTCTGGAAAGACGTCCTGCAGTGAAGGAACTCCTTGAAGAGCTGTTCTCTCTGCTCCACATTGCCAGGCCATCTCATATTCCGTCCTCTGGCCATGCTGGAAACGAGCTCGACCCGTATTTTTTGAGATTTCTTCGAAAGACATCGAATGGTTCACAGGGGCATTTGGAGTATGTCCGTACTATGCATCGCCAGGATTCGTTTGAACGGCTCGCCTCCTCCCGCACTGGGCCATCGGAGCGTCCCCGCCTCAGGAGAGGCATCCCTATGTGAGATTTTGGTCGCGCCAATGAGGCCGACGCACATCAGAGAAAGCCGGACGGGCACCGCCAGAATTACTAAGCAGGGAGGTCCAGGTACCCAGGACGTTAAGATTGTGTGCGGTAACTCGAGAAGAGCTATGGAAATAGTCTGTCCAGTTATGATTCTCGCGCCTTTGCCGTTTTCCGTTAAGGAAGGGTAATTTGTCTTGCATTGTCTATCACTGTTTCCAGTCTCTTCATGTTTTACTAGACGGTACGAAGATTACCTAGGTACTAGAATTGATTTGGGACTTCACTTGGCCAGTGGCATTGCGAGTGCACAAATAACCACATAATTCGAGGGCCTCCCATTGGTTGTTCGTAGATATCCTCGTAGCCAAGTGAATTTGCGTACACGGAAACGGAAACCCCAACGGAGTTATCTACAATAGATGTGCCACCGAATGGTCTTACCACTAAACCATTCCACCGCCTAATACATATATACATAATAGTTACAATGTAGTCGTATAGATACTTAGCTGTAAATATGAAGGTAGACAGCTCGCTTGCAATTGCTATTTACGTTACCGTAAGCTCGCTAATTAGGAATACGAGTGACAGGAACCCCGCTTCTACATATATCTCTAGTCGACTGAGTGAGGCACCTAAGTCTAGGAAGCAACTGCAGTACAACAATTTTAATAGTTTAGCATTCATTGCCTGTTTCCTACAAAGACTCCCTTCGAGATGAAAAAACTATTTCGGAAATTCCACAAGAAAAGCAAATCAACTCAGGCGAGCTCTAGCTCCCAGCAGCACCCCAATACTCGAGAAAGATAAGTGCAAACCAACCAAGGACCGTCAAACGAGGTTCAGAGAAATGAAGCCGTTTCTAAACAAGCTCTTCTAGGATTTACAGTAGGCATATCTGGGTGTCCAAACTGCATGGACCTCAACCCACACCGTGGATTTAGGGCAACCGACGGCCTGACAGCAGACTCCTGGGCGCGGAAGGAATACAAAATCACCCCACAAACAGCTGCAGGGGAGATCACAGTCAAAGAAGCGAAAGATATACTTCAAACAGATCAGACTGGCTGTATCTATTGCACAATCCTGTGCATCGTGCTAAACCAGATACACCCCGGATGGGAAGTCGAGTCCTTTCTACGGATCTTTGTAGCCAGCGGATTGCCGGTAGTGGTACGGTTGTTATTTGGGCGGACGGCTAATGAAAAGTACGAGCCTCCGGGGTATGTGTTGCCGGCTGGGGGTCTTGCGCAACTCCAGATGGATTTGATTAATCCTGAGAAACCGCCGGTTGAGATTGAGATCTATCGACCTAGCTTTTCAGCTGACCACGGGAGTATGAGTTGTATGTCGATACATTGTGTCATGATATAAGATTTGGCCTTTGCTAACAAGGTCAGATAATGTGGCGTTGGTTTTGAACCAGCTCAATGATCGCTTTGGACCTGCATCCAGAAGACAGTCTGATGCAAATGATGATGTTTGCCTCAGCTTCATCAAAAGACAGCTGGATCACTGCATCGCTCACCATCCGGCTTGTAGCAGCGGAGTAACCAAGCCGTTGTTGCCGGATCGTGTTATTTGGCTCAAAGCTCCAACTCAAGATAGCCTTCAGCTGGTGGAGCCGAAAGATGTGAGGGCCGACTACCTGACACTAAGTTATTGTTGGGGTCCTATGAGTCCAAATATCTATCTGACAAACGTTTCGACACTGGCGTCAAGGAAGCACGAGATGAGTTTCAATGACCTACCGCCTCTTTTCCGGGATGTGGTAGGTCTTGCTCGAAAACTCGGCATTGATTATCTTTGGTAAGGGGCACTGCTAATATCTTCTGTTATTGACTCTAAGTTCTTATAGGATTGATCGTCTTTGTATCATCCAAGGACCAGGCGGAGACTTTGAGACACAAGCCCCAAAAATGGGAGAAATCTATGGGAACTCTAACTTAACCATAGTAGCTGCATCTGCTAGCTCGGAGAACGACCGCATCCTGAAGCCGAGGGAGAAATCGTGGGACCATTATGTAGTGGACTTGAACCTAGACGGAGCAGTCTCCTTCCAGGCACATTTTCGAAGGCGTGCAATTCCGGTAGGGAAGGAGAAGCAAGGTGGAGATTATGGAGAAGTCTCAACGCGAGCGTGGATATGGCAGGAACGTCTCCTTTCCGCGCGGACAGTCTTTTACACGCCAGCAGCATTGAAATTTGAATGCCGCTGTAGTTCTCTCTGGGAGGGCGCTGATCCAGCTCATGTTGGACATTCGTGGTCTACGCTATTAGACGACAAAGCGCACTTATCATGGACCAGGCTCGTAGAGGATTTCTCATCCAGGGCTATCACTTACGCCTCAGACCGACTCCCAGCTATTGAGGCTGTGATGCGACGGATTGCGAGCAGGTCGAATTGGACGCCTGTCTACGGCATGTGGAAGGAGAGTCTTATTGAGACATTAGCATGGGAACGAGCACAGAACCGGGACAAATTCGCACAGACGATACCGGGGCATTTCATTCCAACCTGGAGCTGGACGAGCATTGATGGGCCAGTATCTTACCAAATGGTCCACGCGGAGAAGGGCATTTTGTATGCTGCTGATCCTTTCGTTCACCACCTGAAACTTCTCAGCGCAGACGCAAAAACCGGAAAGCTCATTGTGGAAGGCAAGCTGGTACCAGCTGCAATTAGAATGCGCCAAGGGTTCCGTGGCTCTGAACAGGCGACCATTTACGAAATTGGTGGTAATAAAGATTCGGTGAATTGGGTCGAGATCGCTGCGGACACGCATCTTAGACAATACCCAGGGAGGTTTCTGCATGGCGAGATGACTCCAGCGACGCAACGTCTACCAGCCGCCGAGGCGGTACCCTCCCAGGGCTGGACTAGTACCTGCTACTGCTTGCTGATTGGAGTGGGCCAGTCAAAGTGTGAGGTGCTAGTACTTGGTCTTTCAGCGCGGGTACTGAATTCCCTCGAGCGCCTTTGGGTCGTCGGTAACATACCAGCTACGGTTTTTGACAACCGACCCGTGGGGCAATTCGTCCTTTTTTAAGCTCCGGTCGCATCACCTTAAAACATGTAACGGGGGAACCTAATTCCTAACCAAGAGGAAATATGTAATTTAACATTGCTATTGTGAAGCTGCTGGTTGGCAAGCATGCACACTGGTCTGTGTAGGATGGTACATCCAGAACTCACTCATCGGCATGCCCAACCCAGGACACATGAAGTTATGGAAATACCGGCACGACTAGTCGAGTGCTCTTAGCTACCAGGAAATAACATCTATCAGAAGAAATCATATATTTGGCTTAGTATTTTGTTAAAAGAATTACACTATTATGTTCGTTTGCAAACATATTATGTTCTAGCCTAAACATATACTTTTTATTTTCTACTATAACTAATTTAAAGTTTTACACGCTACAAGTTATGGACTGCAAATAATTAAGCTATACTTATTATCTATGACGTGTGTATATTGACAGCGGAAATACATCCTCTTCTGGAAATACAGGATACCTTTCTAAAGAACCGGGTCTTGCCCGCCATTGGCGTCTCTAATGAATTGCTCTACTTCCGGTCTGAGGATTCTGCCCATGAGCATGCACAGCCATATGAAGAACTGAATCCGCTCACTGAGTTTCTTCTTCTTGGTGAGGTCGAGGAAGATGTAACTTTGGATCTCTCCCTGCTTTATCGGAAAGTTCAGCTTGGCCAACCGTTGGCGGGTTTCCTCTTGCTCCGGGTGCTCTAGCCAGTCGGTCGAGGGGACGAGCAGACCAAGGCTCCTCTTCTGGAAGTCAACAGAAATCTTGGCCCAGCTGGTGAAGTAGCCTTTTGGGGTGTACACGTACATCAACTTCTCGGGTGGGATGGGCATAAAAAAGTCGAAGTAGATATCCTTCCTGGCAGGAATATGGGACTTGTCGAAGGTCCCTTCTCCTTGCATGCTTACCGTCATTTTGGCGGAACGTCCACTTTTGGCAGACCTACGGCTCCATTTGCTCGGTTTGGAGCTCCTCTGTGCCGGCATACTTACCACACGCCGCGTATTGGGGAACTTGATGAGGCGAAGTGCATCTTCATAGGTGATGGGCTTATAGTCCTGGCGGTATCCCTTCTCGCAGCTACTGAGAATAGGGATTCCATCCTCGCTAAAGTCTGTCGAGTAACGAAGTTCAGGTGATCTCTGCCTGTTGGGAAACTCGGTTCGCTTCAGCAGAGCAAGCCTTTGACCTACATGCAACAACACCGCAGTGGGATGAGCCGTCACGTCAATCACGACGATCGAATTGTCGACCACCAGCGCCGTCAGCGCATGATCCGGTTTCTTAGATGCCCATGGCATGCCCGTTTCGTCAGTCTTGCGATAGCCGGCTAGGAGTTGTACGCTGTTAGCAACGGGAGCGAGTTCAGGGATCTCGATCAGCCTCCTACGCAGCTCTCGATGAGAGGAATAAGCGTGATCGACACAGGTGCCGTATGGCAATGCTGTTGTCCACAACTGTTCGTATTCGGTGAACTGGCCGGCCTCGTCAGTGGCGCGTAGGCTGGAAACGGATTTCCAGGCGTGGTAGCTACTCCATTTCGTCGTTTTGGATAGGTCGAGGGCGACTTCGTTGGCTACCCTGAGGAGCCTAGATTTGATATCTATTGATCGCCGTTCCACACGTAATCTTGAACGCCGAGGTGTGGTCATAGAAATACAGCCCCTCCGCTTGTTGCTTCGTTCATGTGCATCCTCGGAGTCATTGCGTTTTCTTTTCGGCGTAGATGGGGCCATGGTTTTAAAGAAACGCAATGGTGGATTTCGGAGAGTACGATTGAGTTATGCTGTCAAGTTGAATGTTGTCAACTCTAGAACTGGGGCTTTTGTGAACCCCAACTGAGCGACGAGATGGGACTGCATTGTTCACATTCTTTGGGCTTTGTGGAATAAACAACGGTATTGTTAAGAGCCATGAACTCGTTATTGGTATCTATGTATATACGCGCACATTGTGCAGGCTGAAGAAGAAAGGTCGGCTTCCTTTGGTCGTACTCTTCACAAAGAAATTGTTCGCTCCTTGCATACGGACTGGATCGTACACTCGCCGCATCGGCCACTTCTATGGCTCCGAATGGCTCTGAACTCTTCACCCGACGCCTCCAACACTGAGTGAGCTACTACTAGCAACGGTTAGAATCACTTATGCACTGGGACGTGTGTGTAATCCTCTATTCAATGCTCTCCTCCCCTTTCGTGCGATAGAATATTGCTACAGCATTTGGGAACGACAAAGGCATTCTGCTTTCAGAGATTTGGTGAATCCTCCTTACGCTGTTTCTGTTCTCATGGTTGTCAGAATTCAAAAGCCCGCGTTCCACATTCACTTCCTCGGCGAATCCCGCTAGCGGGGCAAACTTGTTTAGTATAGTGTGAGAAGAACCGGATACATTCCATGAAGCTTATACATAGCGTCTTGCTGACCGTTTCATGTTTCAACCGTTGCGATGATATCTATATCCGCCGGTCTGTAAAACCCCTTGCCGGGTCTCTATGTATCAAAAAAGAATGAAATATAGTCCACGCCCACGCCTCCATCCTCCAAGTGCAGACTAAACGGACAGCACAGCCCCCAAGAACGCCGAGTTATGGTTATGCAACGCCCTCCCGTCTCCTCGGATGTATGCCTCAACCCTAGCAACCCCACGCTTAATAATCTTGCGTCTTCAAGACGTATCCATCGGCTCGCCCCCTTCTCCACTCTCTTCTTCCTTAGCCGCCCTCCGCTCGGCCACCTTCTTCGCCAAAGTTCGCGCCTTCCACTCCTGGATCTTCTCCTTCAATTCAGGGAGAGGAATCACATCCTCAATCCTCAACGGCATGCGATTGAACGGATCATGTGCATCACTGAGTAAATGGCTCTGGATGGTACTTCTATCGAGGATCGCCCTACTCGCCGGTAGCTGGACGGGATCCTCCATCAGCGTCGCCAGCAGAGGGTCTGTGTACTCATCAGGGAGTTCGCCCAAATCCGCTTCTTCCATTTCGGCTGCTTCCTTGGCGGCTTCGACGCGCTTGCCAAGATCTTCCCAGTCGCGCAGCTGCTCGGGGGATTTGAGCGCGTATTTCTTCATGATCGACATTGCAGTAGTGAAGTTTTCAGGTTTGTACGACCGGCCATCTGTGGCGACTGCTTGAATGAAGGAGTTTTTCTCTTTGAGATTAAGGAAGACGTCGGTAATTTCCGCGAGCATCTGCTTTGGGTTGAAGTTGTATGATTCAGGGTTCTCAACGGCAAGTTGCTTTCTCCTGGGGCCGACCAATGCGTCCAGATTGTAGTCCAGCATGTGTGCTAAGCGCACGACAACTTCCGGTTTGGTGAAGGAGTCGCTGAGTGCTTCGGTGAAGAGCTTCAACATGGCAACCGTTTCGTTCGTCAGCTGCATGTAGCTTTTGGCCCTATCTTGAGCTGCAGATAAGTTCTCCTCCTGCTCCTGACGTGCTTCTGTGGTCATATCTGATGGCGGATTCTTGAGCAGCTTTGATAGATCATGAATCTGTGTGAAGGCCGTGAATGATTCATCCAGAACGAAAGTAACATCATTGAGAAGCATATTGACGAATTGAACGAAAAAGTCCAAGTTCACCCTGTCAGATGTCAGTCCAGTCGTTCAATCAACACAGGGGTTTCAAAAATGCGAATACCTACCGAGCTTCCGTCGCCAAGTTCTCTCTATAGACCGGATTCGGCCAGACGCACTTAATAACCTGGAAGATTTCCCAGCGTATATTGAACTTATCGAAAAACTGGGTATGAGCACCCGTTGTCTCGCATTCAATATAGAACTTCATCAACGCGTGCAATAAATGCTTCGTGGCGAATTCATGCGCAAACAGGACATCACCAAGGATGCCCTTCGCGCGATGCGCGAAAGGAAGGACTCCATGGCAAAGAATTGTGACAAGTCCGGACTTCAGGTAAGGATTCTTGATGTACTCCGAGCTGCGCAGGAATGTGATACATATCTGGACCAGCTCCTCGCTCTGGGTGGAAGTGATGATATGCGGCATTCTTCGGGTGATGAACTTGAAATTGTCGACAATGTCTTCCAAGAAGTACTCCGGTAAACATTGAAAAGCCAGTGGCTGTTCCTTCGGTAGGGGTAGTTCAAGCTTCTTTTGTGGGAACGTAGCCCCCGACACTAGCCTGAGCAGCCATACTATAACATAGCGCATAAACTGCATCGACCGCGCCTGGGTAAGCTCATCCAACAACACTCCCTCTGTTGCCATAATGGTAGACTGGATGCGGTCGATTCTGTCTTTCAGCTTTTTGAGCGCATTCTCGAATAATGCTAGCTGAGCGGGATTGCTCATGTACTTGTGGCGCTCGGTTTCGAACTGTTCCAGGTGCTTACGCTGCCATTTCAAGTTCTTGGCCAAATTGACGATGTTAGAGTTCGCAGCTTCTAAGCCATAGTGATGAGCAGCCACTGTAAGGAAAAAGACCTCTGTTATGAAGTTGTTACTGCCCTCAACGGACCTGCTATAGAACTCATCTGAAGCCTTTTGATCGGCGTTGATCTTGGTTTCATCCTCGATTTTCACGCGAGGCTTGCGATGGAAGTAATTGAGATCGATACGGTCGATCTTGGAGAAGGTAGCGTCCATGAATGGTTCACATAACCGGTCCAGTATAACCGAGATGTTCACCATAAAACCGTCAGATGATACGGTTTGAGGGTCGACCTGAATGGCGCGCTTCTTGTGATTCAGGTTGACAGCAAGGGCGAACCAATCAAGGATCTTCTCCCGAGACTCCTTGGACAGTTTGACAAAGCAATTGGCGATATCAAAAAGTTCATCCTGGTGAGTCTGGAGACTCATACGAAGCGCTTTCTGCGAGTTGGCAATGTAGCCTGGATCGCGTGTTCCAGGGCTTGAGAAATAGTTCTGGGCGACCTCAATTTGCATCGGAGAAAGACGGAAGAAAGGTCCTAGGAGAGTCATCGTTTCGATATGCTGAGCCGATACTGACGGGAGAAACATTGGGGATTCTACCATAGCGTTCAGCAGAGCCGGGTACCGCGCAAAATTCCGCATGGCAAGCACATAGGGTTTGTAGTCGTCGTTCATGGTGATCATCGCCAACTGGCGGCTCAGCTGCTCCATGGCGCTCACCAACGCAGCCTTGACGTCCTCCCCATTCTCAGGGTCCGAAAACCTGGATACGGCTTCATTCAGGAAGTCATGGCAAAGGCCACGATCGCTGTTCGGGTCCGCTAGCAGATACTCAGCCAGAGGAATCGCCGCGGCCGCAGCGTCTTCCTCGCCAAACATGTCCGGAATAGTGGCAGCGAATATACAGTAGTTGAAGCATAGCCGTCTCGCTTCCTTGATGATCCCATACCTCACATCTTCTTTATTATGCAGGCCGCGGAAAAGACCCGAAACGCGCTTCCAGCATGCAAGCAAGTACTCCAGCGGCTTCCCCAACTTCTTACTTGAGGCGGCCTCCAATATCGCCTGATCCAGAATCTCCGTGGTCAGGCGTATAGGTTTATTTTCCTCTTCCAGATCGCGTCTCACGCTCTCTGCAAAGTACAGCTTATGTCCATGTGCATCGCGGGGGTTGTTCCCATCAAGCGTTATCCGGAATATGCTGCTTAGGGTCTGATCCGTCCAAGCCTCGACATTGAACTCCTGTGCCTTTGGCGTCGCACTCCTAGATGTTTCGGAGGGAGTTTGCGGCCGAATAGTGATCTTCGGCGGTGGCTTCTTGTCTGGGAGACCCAGCTGTGAGAAAGGATTATTTGCGGTGGCTACGGGCGGAGCAGAGGCTGGTTTCGCAGCCGGAGGGGGTGTTGATGTAGCGGGGGCTTCTACGGGAGTCGATGTCTCCTTGGTGGAGGAGGATGGTGCTGGCGACGCAGTGGGGGACGGCCGGCTGCCATTTCCACTGCTGCCGCCTAGTTTTGCCAGACGTTTTGCCCGAATCTGCGACTAACAGTAAGCCTTTGATCTGAAAACCCGTTCAAAGACATGCCTTATCAGCATCGGACTGTGCATCGGGCTGGGGCTGCGCTTGGGGCTGCTCCTGAGGTTGCTGCTCTTGGGGTTGTTCCTGGTCGGCCATAGCGAGTTCGCGGCAAGCTTGCCTCTGTCAGCTCGCACTACGCAATCTCTAACAGTGAGGTTGTACTGCGACGTCTGTTCCAGAGACGGAGGTCAATGAAGCGGCGCGTAAAGAGCTCAAACGAGGGTGGATGTAGGATTAATAATGGGTGAGGTTGACGAGCTTTCTCTGGAGTTCGGTGTGGGGAGCTCGCAGCCTGGCGTCACTCACTAGAGGTGTGGTCGGGCGTTGGAGCTTCAGCGGGGATCTACGCCAAGCAAACAGGGGTACGGCTATGGACATTCACCGCACGTGATGCCCCTCTTCCCGTCCCATTTCCCTTAGCGGGAAGTTTGAAACATCGCAGCCGAGTCCACTGTCCATCGCAGCTGCTTCCAGCCATTGCTGCTGCTCCTCATCTTGCTCCAGCTGGGTCGTCTTAATTGACTTGTACTTAGCTTCACATTCGTTTTGGCCCATGTGTTCCACGAGGAATTGCCCTTGAATCCTTCCACGCTTTCCCAACAGCTCCGTCAGCTGCGATGCTACCTCCACCTTCGCTATGGACCGCAAGTCTATTGATATCCGCGCTGCCCGTTGCAGTAAATGCGTTCTATCCATACCACCCAAAGTATGAACGTACCAGCAACAAAGCCTTATCGTCACGACAAGGCGTGCATTCGCAGCGAGAAGCATCCGGATCACCGCATGAACCGCATATCCCTTCTCCTGTCACCCTCCCTATACGCCGTGTCCCCGTACCAAGAGACAATATCTTCAAAATCCTCAATTCGGACGACCCCAAGCAGAAGAACAGTGTAGCGGTCGACCAAGATGGGGCAGACGTGTCCTACATGGTGGCTGTAACCTTCGGGGACAGCAAGAAGGAATACCACCTCCTCCTCGATTCTGCCGCAAGCAACACCTGGGTTATGGCGAGGGACTGTCCGACCGAAGCCTGTAAATCTCACTCTCTCTTGGGGAAGGAAGATTCGACCTCCTTAAAGGTACATCACACCGACTCTTGCTCCCATGCATCATTCCACTAATACCAACCCCCCTAGATCCAAACCACCCCGTTCAACATTGTCTACGGCACGGGCAGCGTCTCGGGCGTCACCGGCACTGACACGGTCCACATCGGTACCCTCTCCGCTTCCCTAACCTTCGGCCTCGCGAGCACTGTCTCTCAGGAGTTCGCCTCCTACCCCATGGACGGAATCCTAGGCATAGGCCGGGGGTCTAAAGCCAAGGGCTCCATCGACGCGCCTCAACTCATGGACGTACTGAAATCTACCGCAGTAATACCAAGTAAACTCTACGGGGTGCATCTGAACCGCGCGTCGGACGGCGCCAAAGACGGGGAACTGAATCTGGGTGCCCCAAATACAGAGCGCTACGACGGAGACTTGAACTACATCCCTCTGGTCTCCAACCCGGACGGCTTCTGGGAGATTCCCGTCTCCGCCATCGGCGTTGGGGACACGGACTCTGGCATCCGAGGCGACCGGACCGCTATCATCGACACGGGCACCTCCTTCATATACATGCCTGGGCCTGACGCAGACGCAGTTCACCGTCCTATCCAGGGATTCAGGAAAAGCGGGGAGACGTACGCGGTTCCCTGCGACACGAAGACGGTCGTGTGGATGCAGTTTGGAGGACGGTACTATAACATCTCGACCGCCGATTACATTGGCGATAAGGTGGATACGGGGTATTGCCAGAGTCTGATTGTGGGGCGGCAGACGTTTGGGCAGAAACAGTGGCTCGTTGGGGATGTATTTTTGAAGAACGTGTATACGGTTTTCGACTTCGAGGGTGAGAGAATCGGATTGGGGGTTAAGGCGAAGGGGCAACAGGAAGGAGGTGGGGCGTCATCCAGTATGCCTAGTTCCACGGAATCAGCAAAACCGAGTGTATCGAAGGCGTCATTTGCGCCTTCAAGAACGGCGGATTCCGTGGCGGTGCCCAAGGGGAGTCCATCAGCAGGTACGCAAGGTGGAGCAGCGCCGTCGCCGTCACCGTCACATACGGGTGGAGCAGCGAAGGGGCTGGCGTCTGTGGGGATGCTGGCGGCAACTTTCGTCGTTGGTATATATGCTGTGAACGTGTAATGGTTTCGGTGGTGTGTAAGATGGGAGTGGGAGTAAGCCTTGCTCCGGGGAACCAGGTAGGCATAATGAATGGGAACGGCGTTTGGCATGGCATCACTTAACATCATAGCATAGCATAGCGTTTTGAATAGTTTCTTGTACATACTATCATGCCATCTCGAGGTCTTCCCCGTGTTTTTGACTTCACCGTTTATCCCTACGTGTTGCATGAGTACGAATTGAAGTGACAAAGCACGGAAGCATCTAGTCATGGCCCATAGAAATGATGCTGCGCTCTGCGTAAAGAAGAGAGCCTACCGCGTCGCGGTCAGCAGTGTATTCACAGGAATCCTAGGAGGAAGGGATAGTTCAGAAAAGTGGAAAACCACAGCCGTTCTATGGAGGGAAGTGAGTGAGGAATGGCATATGAAAAAGTTGTGATCGAGGGATGAGAGCGCGCGTAGGCATTCAGTCCTAGAATGCCGGATGGTTCCAAGGACGAGCCACTGGCATAGCAAGGCCTGTGGAGCGTATGTAGCATGTTGGAAAGAAGGCGCGGTTCGACAGGATCACATCATTCAAACCAAATCGAACGCAAGCATTCATTATGCACGCTATGTACTTGATTAGTCCCCCACCCACATACAAAGACACATCCTGCAGACAACTCCCATTACCCATTAATTTGTTGCTGCTCTCAGCATGAAAGGCTGAATGATGAATACGAAATGAATACTGAACACTAAATCCGATATACTAGTAGTAGTGGTAACTCGACAATGAACTCTCAATCTTGGTTTAGAAACTCTCTGATACACGCTCACGCTTCCACTTCCCTCCTTCCTGCATCCGTCCCATCGCTCCTTCCCTTCCCATCCCGGACAAACGCCGTGCAGAGCAAGCAAAACAAGGGGTCACTGGTGAGTGTAATCGATTCGCCTGCCAACCAAAAACCACACCACCACATCCACGACTGTGCCGCTTGAAGATTGACCAAACCCGCCAAGTCAGAGTAAGAGGACACGCTGGGCTACCACAGAACGTTGTCATTTCCCAATGTTGAACACATCGCTTGCGGGCTGTGGCAGACCAAACACGACTAAGAAAGCAGACTGAACGAAGTGGATTTACAAGATTCTGCACTTCTTCTTGCTCTTGGTCGTGCGGGTGAGGAGAGCGGCGCGTGTGGCGTGCTCAAACACCTCCCGGACACCCTCGTTCGTCTTCGCCGAGCACTCGAGGTACTTCTGGGCACCAATCTTCTTGCGGACTTCCTCGGCCTGGGTATTGTATCAGCATTGTTTGTGTCATCACGGGTCCCAGCTTGTGGGTATGTGCACTGACCTGTTCAGGGGTGACGGGCTTTTGTGAGGTCTTGTGGAGCTCCTCAATGGTCTTCTGGTCGTAACGGAGATCCTTCTTGCAGCCGACGAGGATGATGGGAAGGCCCTGGCAGAAGTGCAGGACTTCGGAGATCCACTAGAAGCCAGGCATTAGTATCGGTATAAGCCAATATGTGGGTGGCGTCTGCCATATGGGGTACGAACCTTCTCCTGAACGTTGTCCAGCGAGTCGGGGGAGTCGATGGCAAAGCAAATCAGGATAACGTGGGAGTCGGGGTAGGAAAGCGGACGGAGACGGTCGTAATCTTCCTGGCCCGCAGTATCCCAAAGGGCGAGTTCGACGTGTTTACCATCAACCTCGACGTCGGCGACGTAGTTCTCAAAGACAGTGGGGACATAGACCTGCAGAAATGGCGGTGTTAGTAAAAGGATCAACGGAGTCGATGGGCGACGGGGAGCGGACGGGGAGCGGAGATGGCAGGCAGGCTGACGCAGGCCCAGGGATAGAGACGGGGGAGGGGGCTCAGGTACTGACTTCAGGGAAGGTGCCCTTGGAGAAGACACTGGAGACGCAGCGTTAGCATACCAACCGAGTGAAGGGCAGCGAGCCCAGGAGCGACATGTAGACAAGCGGAGGGAGGTACTCACATGAGCAGACAGGTCTTTCCGCAGGCGCCGTCGCCGACAATGACGAGCTTGCGACGGATCTCCGCCATGGCAGTGGATCAGAGAGAGGGCGGGGGACGGGGTGCGAGGGTGTTGAAACGGACGTATAGGCTGGTGGAGGCAAGAGGGCGCAAAGAGCGAGCAGATGAGGGTTGTTGTGGGTGTTTGAAGATTGGGGGTTGATGTGTGGTGGTGACAGGTGCGAGCGAGCTGCTCTCCTGCCTGCCCAGGCCAGGCAGGCGGGTGCACAGACCCCCTGTGGCTATGCAGCGATTGCGTCCGAGCGTCCAGAGAAGTCCTGGTTTTGCAGCGGCAGACAAAAAGTGGCTGGTGCGGCCACAGGACACAGGGCTCTGTATGGTAATAACAACCTTGGAACACGGGTTGACGTTTTATTGTTTTTATTTTTCCTACCAACACAGTGCAGTGGGCCGACGAGAAGCCGTTGACACCAAAGACGGGGGAGCGGAGTTGATGTGGTCAAAGTCGCCGGAAAGCTGCTGTCTTCTCACTGGACATGGCTCAAGCTGTCGATGAGACACTTTCTAAGGCAGGAAAAAGATGTGCTGGTCCCTATGAATGTGGTTGCACAGATATGCCAGAGAGCGGAACTGTTACAGACCCCAGACACAACAAAAAACATACCGGGCTCCTGATACACTCATTGCTTGTCTTCACTATTCACCTGCCCCTCCTCCAACTATTTTTTTTTATCATATCATATCATATCATAAAATGGTCTTTTTTGTCTTCCTACTTTCGTCCTCGTTCCCTATGCTCTAGAATTCGCCTCCTGGAGCCAGGATAACTCACCAGAGATACCTAGGTAGTATGCACTGTCCCTCTCACTGGCCCTCCTCCCGCAGCCACGCCAGAGGCAAACTCTTCTTTGTTTGATTCGCCCGTCCCCCTCGACTTTTCGCCCGTTCCGCTACGCCGCTTGTCTTGCAGCTTGCTTCATTTCACCGGTGGTTCACCCCGCCCGTCATGATCAGCCAGCGCTATCTCTGCGTCTCTCCGCCCTGCCTCTCCCACCGCTCACACAACGGTGATACCAAAAGCCACCGTCTCAACCCTGGCCAGCTGTGGCTTGGGATCATCACAAAAAGTCGTCGTCAGCTCCAGCTGGGAGTCCATGACGACCTGAGCGCAGAGCACCCTGTGGCGCAGGGATGACTCAGCACACCGAGAACCAGTTACCACCAAGCCCAGTTTCGCACCACGTGCAAGTGTAATAACTTGCCTACCTGGGTACCCAGGTGAAGAGTCTTCCAAGCTTGGAACGACCTGCCCCATTCATGGCCCATGATGCGTGTCTCCATCACCGGCTCAAACTCAGAAGGCTCTCCACATATTTCCTCGGGTCAATGCCAATTCCCTCTGCCAGCCCTCGAGGACCCCATCCCGCCGCCGCTCCTCCCATTTTCTCATTCGTAGAAGGCCGGCCCAGGCCCCAGATCCCACTGCTTCCCGAAGTCTTACTCGAGGAAGCAGTAGCATCATTGGACCGTCGCACGAGGAAGGCCTCGCGCAGGTCCTCAATCTTGAAGCCGGCTTCTGTCTCGTGAAGTGCTTGCGCATCCGTCAAGCTGTCCGTCGCAGAAGGTGGCAGTCTCAGCCAGACAACCCACCACCCCCGGCTTGTCTTGCATGTTCGCTCTATCTCAGAGAATGTGCGTCGTGTTCCCGCCACTGTAGCCAGGATTTGAGAGTGCACATTAAGCCCCTCAGCGCGGCTCCAGCCCACGACCCCACCAAGGCCACTGAGCCCTTCAGCATGCAGAGTTCCTGGTTCGGGGATATTGGGTATACTGGAATGGACGGTGAGGGTCCGGGGATCGAAAACCACGTTATATATTGGTTGTTGATTTTGTCCGGAGCCTGTGGTCGTGGAAACAGTTGTAAACGGGTTGAACGCGGCGGAGAGGCGTGCCCCGACTTTGTGAGGCGACGTGCTGTTGCTTAAAGGTCGGTGTAATGGTGAGAAGTAATGGTGCAGATTACGGTAGAATGCGCCCAGCGTGAGCGACTCAGTGTGTTGACGAAACAAAAAGGCATAGATGAATGGGCGGTGCTAAAGTCGTTGTCAGCAAACATTACCAGCCTGGACTCTCTCCAACTAACCGCATATACCACTGCACGCAGCCGACATAATCTAGGTCCCGCAGGTGGCGTTGGTGTCAAATCCTCGTCGTGTGTGGGGGTTTCGCCATCAGCACTAGGAGTTGGGGGGACGGCGTTCGCAAGCTCAACGTTCACTGTTCGGAGCATTACACGGTCGTCTGCTTCGCTGTCCTCATCCACATCTTCCTCTTCCATGTCCCCTTTCAATCCAATTACAAAGTATCCTGTGTTTTCTTGCCGTATCTGTTGCTTCAATTTCTCTCGTACCCAGTCAACATCAGGCTCGGGTTCGACATAGCGCATTGGGGGGTCCGGTGTCGACTCTTTTTGATCCTTAGTGGAAGAAGGAGGGGGCTGTTCGCGGGTATGCGACCCCTTTCCGCCCCACGCAGTCCCATATCCTAGAGTCAGATACTTCATCCAACCCTCTGTATCCGCGAGCGACGGTGTGGCGGCCGGTGTACCGTTCTCGCTACTCCTGCCGGAGTCAACAGCATTCGTGGCTCGGTTCAGAGATGTTTCTGCAGCTTTCACGATAGGCGGAGGAATGCCAGGGGGCAGATCCCTATGACTCGCAGACTTGGTAGGGCTGGGAGAGTGAGATACATCAGTGGCTGGAGATGCGGCAGGCGATGCGTCAGGCCTTCTTCTCCGTCGTTTCCTTCTGTCGGCGGTGGGCCGTTCTTTGACTCCGTACGCTTGTTCGCCGTAGATGTATATGTCTTCCATCCATTGTGAAACGTCTCGTAGGGAGCTTCGACTCAGTGCCCCAGTACCGGAGAACACCACACCATCCCCGGCAGTAACATGCTTTGCTCCTCCTAGCCATGGTTCCAGGTCAGCCACGTCCACCTCTTTCGTGTCATTACCCTCTTTGTTATCCTGGTGCTGCTCAGGTGACGGCCAGCCGAAACGAGAGGCAACGATGTCGACTAATCCTTCCGTCCTGCGGGCAAAGTCTTCAAGCACTTCGCGTTCCCCACTCCCCCAATCTTCTTCCCCTACACCCACGCCCAATTCTCCTCCTGCGGCGAGCTTCAGACCCCGGAATATGTCCACTGCGGGACTGCCGTGCAACAGGACATCCCAGAAACTGGCAAATTTAGCCCAATATCTTTCCAGCGCGTTGCAAAACCTTGTACGGCCTAGCTTGTCAAACATGTTCTGGAGGTTTTCGCCATGGTGTAGGAGGAATATGGAATGCGCGCGAATGAGTTGTTGGAGTAGCAGCGCAGGAGGGCTGACTTCGCGCGAGGAGTACTCGGTCACGTAACCTGAGGATTTCGAGGTTCCGTCTTGCGTCTTCGAGTCATGACTAGCATGTGCTGGAAGTTGTGTGAGGTCAATTGACTGTACCTAGTCAGCATAATCAGCACGAGTCGATGGAGACGAAGCTCACAGCCAATATCCACCATCCAGGTTCTAGCTCATGGAGCACGATCCGCGATTTCTCCGTCTCAACCGAATTGACAGCGTCACCATGCGAGAAGCTCCTGGAAGAGTGGTTAGAACTACATCGATCTTGAGAGTAGACGTTCGTACCGGGCAAAGCCAACCATTCCTTGTGCTAGCCCAACCTGACGGAGCTTCTCGTTCTGCTCCTCCCGGAGGTCGCCCGCAGTCTGGGAGCTCTGCACTTCGACCTTCCCTCTTGCCTTCGTCGTCCGGGAATAATAGAACACGATCTGGTCTTGAATAGTCTCATCCGTGGTACCGAGAGAGGGGTTGTATATGGCGAGGAAGGACAACTTCGCGGGTATGACCCTCGGAACGGTGGACGACGACATTGGCATACGTCAACTGCCCTGCCTCACATCTGGGGGGGATTATTCGTGTGGCTGTCGGTGTGGGCGACTGCGCAGAATGATTCTGGAGCTTGCGGGGCTTTCGATGGTCCTGCGCTCCAGAAAATAACGGAAATGTAGCAGCATTTCGGACGTGGAGCTGTTCTGCGGCGCGTGTGGGATGGAGCACAAGTTGGTGATCCGTGCCAAGTCCGAGATGTGCGGAAGCGGCACGCATGCCACCAGCAGGGGTTGCTTGGTGGTGACGGACATTGTGAACGCTCTCTCTTCCGATACTCTTTTCCCCCGTTGCAGCACACAATGCTTTGGAGGTTGCCTCCCTCCGTCCGTTCCTTGCTAGTGCTATCGAGTCAGAGGCGACTGAATTCGACCAAATCTTTCGACCCTCTCAAGATATTATTCTGCGGCTCGGATGAGTTCAGCATCGCGTCTCTGCGAGCTCTGCATGATGCAAAGCAGGCAAATCAAAGCCTGATACATTCCATTGAGGTGGCTCATCGGCCAGGGAAACCTACCGGAAGAGGATTGAAAGTTATCAGACAAGGTAAAAAGTTGTCTTGTAGCCATGAAGTTTTGCAGATGTGGCAGTTGACCTGTGGCAGTTCCCATCGAAAAGGTCGCGAAGGAGTTATCTCTGACGAGACATGAGATTGACACGTTCACCGGATGGACTCCTCCTGCGTCTTTTGATATTGTCATAGCTGTCTCTTTTGGCCGCCTTGTCCCTCCACGTATCCTCAATGGCACCAAGTATGGCGGCCTGAACGTGCACCCTTCCCTTCTTCCAGATCTCCGTGGGCCTGCGCCCATCCATCACACTCTACTCAAGCACCGCCCTAAAACCGGAGTCACGATTCAGACACTTCATCCAGAGCACTTCGACCAAGGGTTGATCCTGGCCCAGACGCCTCCTCCTGGGATAGACGTCGCAGAAGGGGCGACCCCGACTGAGCTGATAGAGCAGTTAGGAGTTCTGGGAGGTGAGATGCTTGTTCGCGTCCTCCGAAACGGAGACTTTGTTCCGCCACTGAAGGACGCTGGTTGGTACGCCGGATCAGGTGGCCCAATCGACCATGCAGAAAAAATTACTCCTGAACATCGATATGTCGACTTCTCCGCTGCCACAGCCCAAGACCTCTTAAGCCGACATCGGGTGCTAGGGAATCTTTGGTCTATGTTACCCGGCAAGGAAGAGAGATTCATCATTAATGAGATCGATGCATTTGACGTGGCTTCTGAAGAAGATGCCGAGAACGCAGTGCTCGAGGAGGGATCAAGCACTGATCGTACACCCGGAATCTTTGTCGCTTTCCGCTGCAAATCTCCCGTCCTGTGTGCCCTTACCACAGATGGCAAGATATTGAATATCAAGAGGACTACCTGTCCTGGTGGTATGAAAGGTATGGGCAACAGTCACATCATCGACGTGCTCCTCCAACAGGGTAAGGCAACGAACAGAGTGGCCTTTGGCCAATTCGGAGAGACTCGAAGACAGCAATAGCCAAAGGGCCCGGTCAGCACTGGAGTTGCATCCAAAATCGGACAACAGCTGCATTTTTTGAACAGTATACCAGGACCCGTTTCTCCAGAAAGGGGTGAAAGACCCTATTAGAGCTGATCATATACCGAGAGACACTGTAACCAGAGTTATTTGTACACTTAGTAAATAGCAAAAAGCTTGATAATGTAATCCAACCAACATATAGAACGGTCTCGGACACTTAATTCTCTACGCATTCCTCTATCAAGACTTTGCGTCTGTGTATGTATGTGACCTCTGCTGATTCCCAATCTATCAGGATACCCGGAACGGGTTTTCCAGACCAGGCGCCCAGCCATGGGCCTTGTCTCTTCTACGCACAGCGCGAAAACAGCCACGACATGATGGGTCGGGGCTGCCGTTAAGTAGTGTTTTTGTGAGCTGGCGGTGATTGAAGAGAAAAGGGAGACACGCGAAAATTCGGAGCTGGTTTTGAGGAGCAGCTTCGAGACCCGCACTAGTCCCTTTTTGATGCTAGCGTACATAACCTCCAACTGGCCAGGTGCGCCTTCACCTGTGGGCACCATCAGAGGCAGCACGTCCATCCATTCCGAAGCATTGCAACCGCCTGCTTCCGCCGCGAGGGTGCCCGTCCACTGCTTGTACCTTCGGAAGCTCTCGAGTCACCTTCGCGCACTTCAGCCCGTCTTCTTAGCCGCCCTGCGACGCCGTCCCACCTTAATACTGCCCGCCCGCATTTCGCAGCGGAGCTCCCAACATGGCCGACTACGAGGCGCTCAAGGAGCAGTGGAGCGAGATTGAGGACCGCGATGGAGTCCGCCTCAGCTGGAACACCTTTCCCAGCTCTCGCATGGTAGGCTCCCTACTCGAGCCGTTAGCATCGTGATCGCAAGCTGACAATAACATAGGAAGCATCCCGCCTCGTTGGTAAGGTGTCCTCTGCCACCGAGTATCCAGAATCCACTAACCCTCTCCAGTCCCTATCGGAGCGCTCTACACGCCTTTGAAGGAGAAGACCGACACGCCCCTTCTGCAGTATGAGCCCGTCTCGTGCAAGCCACCATGCCGTGCTGTACTCAATCCCTTCTGGTATGTCACAATCCAAATATTATCACGGATTTGGCCAATAACACATCCCAAGTCAAGTCGATATGCGGGCGCGATTGTGGATATGCCCGTTCTGTCTTCAGCGAAACCAACTCCCTCCGCACTACAAGGATATCTCCCAAGAACAGATACCCCCGGAGCTGCACCCAAACAGCACGACCATCGAGTATAGGCTCGCGCGACCGGCTCCGTCCCCGCCCATTTTCCTGTTCGTTGTGGATACATGCCAGGAGGAGGACAGCTTGAAGGCGCTTAAGGACTCCATCATCATGAGCCTGAGCTTGCTTCCCCCTTATGCGCTTGTTGGCCTGATTACGTTCGGTACCATGGTAAGGGATATGTGCAGCTTCTTATACCGTGTTATGTACTAACTCAACGCAGGCGCAAGTGCACGAGCTCGGATATACCGAATGCGCAAAGTCCTACGTCTTCCGAGGAAGCAAGGACTACACCTCCAAACAGGTTCAGGAGATGCTCGGGCTGAGCAACGTCGGTCCCCGCCCTGGCGCGGTTCCTCAGCAACCTGGACGACCGCCTGTTGTGCCCGCTGGTGCCGGTGCACGCTTCCTCCTGCCGGTTTCGCAGTGTGAATTCCAGTTGACCAACGTCCTCGAGCAACTACAGAAGGATCCCTGGCCGGTGGCCAACGACAAGCGTCCCCTGAGGTGTACTGGCGTGGCTCTCAGTGTTGCTGTTGGATTGTTGGAGACCCAGTACGTGAACATGGGTGGAAGGATCATGCTCTTTGCTGGTGGCCCTGCCACTGAGGGCCCAGGAATGGTGGTTGGCCCGGAACTAAGAGAGCCAATTCGTTCGCACCACGATATTGACAGGGACAACATCAAGTATTATAAGAAGGCCCTCAAGGTATGTTGGCGTAAACGTGGGTGTGGACTGAGCTGACCACGTTAGTTTTATGACCACCTAGCCAAGCGCGTTTCGCATAACGGTCATATCGTCGATATCTTTGCCGGCTGCCTGGATCAGGTCGGCCTTCTTGAGATGAAGGGGCTTGCCAACTCCACCGGTGGCCACATGATCCTGACGGACAGTTTTACGTCGTCCATGTACAAGCAATCCTTTGCACGCGTCTTTAACAAGGATGATGATGACAACCTCCTCATGGGTTTCAACGCATCTCTGGAGGTTCTTACCACGAAAGAACTCAAGGTTACGGGCTTGATAGGACATGCTGTCTCCATGAACAAGAAGTCGTCTTCCGTCGGTGAGACGGAGTGCGGCATCGGCAATACCTGTTCGTGGAAAATGTGCGGCATCGACCCGGAAGCGAGTTACGGCATCTACTTCGAGATTGCTGGACAAGGCGGAGGACCAACGAACCTCCAGCCCGGTCAGAATAAGGGCATGATGCAGTTCTTGACCTATTACCAGCACTCTGCGGGTCAATACCATCTGAGAGGTATGGCATGGGTAGCAAATGTGAACTACAAGAGCAAAGGATGCTGACTTTTCTAGTTACTACGGTTGCCCGCAACTTGAGTGGGCCTTCCGGCGATCCGGCGATTGCACAATCCTTCGACCAGGAGGCCGCGGCAGTGCTGATGTCGCGTATTGCTGTCTTCAAGGCCGAAGTAGACGATGGCCCAGATGTTCTCCGATGGGTCGATCGTATGCTTATCAGACTCTGTTCGAGGTTCGCAGAGTATAGGAAGGATGACCACTCTTCATTCCGGTATGTTTTCCCGTACTTTTGCATGCTACACTGATTGTCTGACCGTCATTAGGCTCGAAAAGAACTTCTCCTTATATCCACAGTTCATGTTCCATCTCCGTCGTTCGCAATTTTTGCAGGTCTTCAACAACTCCCCCGACGAGACGGCGTTTTACCGACACGTCCTGTTCCACGAAGATGTTAGCAATTCCCTCATTATGATTCAGCCTACGCTGGACAGCTATGGCTTCGATCATGAGGGCGGAGAGCCGGTGCTCCTTGACTCGACCTCTATCCAGCCAGAAACCATTCTTCTTCTCGATACATTCTTCCACATTCTCATCTTCCATGGCGAGACAATGGCCGAATGGAGGAAGGCTGGATATCAGGAACAAGAAGGGTACGAGAACTTCAAGGCTCTCCTCGAAGCCCCCAAAGAAGACGCAAGAGATCTGATCCAGGACCGATTCCCGCTTCCGCGATTCATTGTCTGCGACGCTGGCGGCTCGCAAGCCCGGTTCTTGCTTTCCAAACTCAACCCTTCCACGACACACACCTCCAGCTCCTACGGCGGCGTTTCCCAAACTGCTCAGACAATTTTCACGGATGATGTCAGCTTACAAACTTTCATGGAGCACTTGATGAAGCTTGCGGTTTCTGGTACGAATTAGATGCATACACAGGGGTGGGTCGCTAGCGATGTTATTGAGTAATTGAAAGTCATTCTTCCAACCCTTTTGCCATTCATGGTATTGCTGATGATTACTTTCATGCGTTATGTTCTACAGCCTTTCCATTACAGTTTACTTCCGTCCTTCTGCTGTGCTCCACTCCCTTCTAGATGCTCTTCCGTCAACATTTTGCCCGTGGCCGGAATCTCAAAAGGCTCGCACGGAAGCGTCACGGCTACAAATCGCGCGGCCTCCGTCTTGGACGGATTGTACCACTTGTGAAGCGTCCCTCGCTGAATCACATGGTCCTAGTCATATCCGTAGGTTAGCCTCTGCCCTTGCGCTTCCTCTTGCTAGGGTTACGACAACTCACTCCGGGCTTCAGTTCCAACATTTCTCCGCCGTCTAACTCCATACACACCCGCCCCAAAACACAGATACTGAAATCGATGGACACGGTCCTGTGCATCTGGCTCTCCCCTCCCGGCGCCAAATCCACAACCACCAAATTCGCCCCTTTCCCCGTAGGAACCACGATATCCGTCCCTTTGTGAGAGACTGGATTTTCCGGTTCTGGAGAGAGGTAGGCAGCGATGTCAACGTCGTTGGCCATGTCGACGGGGATAGAGGGAATGGCGTAGGAGCGCGCCATTCCGCCTACGCCGGCGCGGCTGTGGTAGAGTTGGGGTGGGGAGGAGTGGACGATGGATTTGCCATTGGAGTCGTGGGTCAGGATATAGCGGCGGTTGGGGGGAAGGGAGATGGGGTTTTGGGTCCAGGGGCCTATGGTGCGCTTGTCGGCCATGGTGGTGTTAGGAGGATGGAGGATGGCAGTTTGAGTAGGGAGTGGTATATGGGAGGCGATTTTGGGAGTGGAAGATGATATCGATAGATCGGTAAAGTTCAGGGCTGAGTGCTTGAACTACGGCCTAATATATTGCTCACGTCAGTTTTATCCCTTCCCCAAAAGGCCTTGCGGCTTCCTATTAGCTACAGTCCCCTCGTTTTAACTTTCCCACTCGCATAATAGGTGTATGTAAAACGTCCTGAGGTGGAGTAAGCTGGAAATGCATCCTCCGCACCACTTGGTGATTGGAGAAAATGACGGATCCGTGTCGAGTCAGTGGTGGGGACCTCTGGAGGTGAAAGGAAGTGTAGTCTTTCACGATTTTTGCTGCTGGGTCGCCGACCAGTAAATAGCGGAATTTTTATATGTGCTAAGATTCCCCTATATATAGGATGGTAACCCGTGGTCATGGACTGAGTTCATGAAGCAAAGGGAATAGCTATCAGATGTAGTCCGCGTCATGGAATCTCGTCGAGTACGGGAATATTTGGTCGAGAAGATAGTCCGCACTATGCCAAACAGACCGTAATATGACAACTACCGAGTGTAGAACACATACAAGCGATATCTGGCACACTAAAGTTCAATCCATTTACATTCACGATGTTGGAAAGTACTGGCTTAGTAAGCCAAACTCTCTGAGGCTCTACCCTAGTCGCGCCTAACCACCAACGCCAAGCATCACGAACTGAGGTCCAGAACAGAACTTAACGATTGGACAATCCACGCTGCGCTCCCCATTGCGCTTTTCCCATCGTTCTTCTTTCTTCCCTTCATAATGCTGCTACCACGGTTAGCAGCTAATACTGTCCGCACGCGGCCACAATACGCACATCGATGCCTACGGAGAACAAGTCCACTGAGGCATGCATACTCCACTGAACAGTCCTCCCCACCCACTGTACCCTGGAAGACGCCGCACAGCATAACTTCATGGCCTCCGGAGCCACTGATTCCTCCGCCAAAGGAAGGCGAGATCTTGTTGGAGCGGCGACCAAACCGTGAACTCCCACCGTGCGTTTCCTTCCATACCATCCCTGCACCTGTCAAGTGTTTATAAAACTTAACCAAGCGCACGAGAGATTATATACTGATATTGTGGACAGTATCCCGCCTCTAATCCCGACCCAAGTGAAGCGCACATTCCCCCTCTTCGTCTTCGTCATGGCCGCCTCCATGTTCGCCTTCTTTAACTACCAAAAGCAAGAATCCTCCGTGGTAACATCCACCCTCTACGCCCTCCGTACCAATCCCGCCGTGAGAGAACAACTTGGTAATGAGATATACTTTGCGAGCAAGTACCCATGGATCAGGGGTGAGATCAACCAGGTTCACGGCAGAATTGATATAAGTTTCTGGGTGAAGGGGACGAGGAGGCAGGGCCTTGTCAGGCTGAGATGTAGGCGGAGAGGGAAGACTGGCCATGTGAGTTTGTGGATTCTAAACGGATGGGCGCTATGAGTACTAACGAGGATGTAGTTTGTGACGCAGGAGTGGAGTTTGACCATGGAAGATGGGTCGGTCATGCATTTGTATGATCCTGAGGGCAATGCCATCGATCCGTTCCGAGGGATGGGGACCGACGATTTGGTGTAGGTCGTAGAAGGGGCTTGTAAGAGTACTTAGGAAGATGTCCGGGGTGGTAACCAATGATCGGAGACCCAATGTCCTTTTCAAAGGAGTGATTGCATAGCGCATGGGCTTTGGGACGTGTTCCGCATAGACGCTGGGTAAGAGGGGCTCGGTGCGTATTACCTTGTACACATTTGTCCATTTGTAACAATTGCATGTAACAATACTTAACATGAAAGACCGCTATGATCCCAATATATACACCGTCGTCCTGAGATCCACATTCATGTCCGGGTATCAAAATTCCTCTATGAATAACACATCCCTCACTCCATCGCGGCATCACTTCTATACTTCCCATCCAACTGCGCCTCCCTCGTCCATATATTCATCCCCAACTTCACCCCTCTCTGCACCGGCAACCCCGCATGCAATGTCCTTCTATCCCCAATTCTCATCACCTTTCCCCCTTCCTTCACTTCCTTCAAATTCCTCCAAAACACCGCATTCCTTGCAACAGGCCTAAACGTCACGCCCTCCTCCCACCCGGCGTCGCAATTCACCACCTCGCACCACCGCTCATCGTGCGGCGCATCTAGAAGCGGGAACTGCGTCCCTCCCCCAATGATATCCTCGGACGCAGCGACGTACACGAAAAACGAAGAAAGCCTGTTGCCTCCGAATTCAGACGTAGTTTGTGACGACGAGGTAAACCAGTCTGTGTGGTGTTTATACTGCTCGCCCAGGGAATAATGCACCGCCTGTAGCGGCTCCAGATTCTGGCGCGGGATATCGTAGCCCTGGAATTGGAGTGCGCGAGCCTCGATGCAGCGGACCACGGGATCGGAAACTAAGGATGTGGAGCGGGAAGTTCGGGTGTTGGCGAGGCGTTCCTGGCCTGTCTGGTCGGCAATGAGGGAGTGGGTGAGTGTGGCCTGGGAGATATTTTGGAGGTGTTGCGATTCCAGGGGAGTGAGGAAGGAGTGGATGTAGATTATTAGAGGATCGGTGGAGAAGACCTGAGTTTTGTAGAGGTGTTCGGGGCAGGTGTAATTTTGGGAGATAGAGGTTGCAATTCCCAGGGCGAGGGTAGAGAGCGACAGGAGTGTCCTGATTATCATGGTGTGGAGATTGTTTAATCGCAGCTCGCTGTGAACAAAAATACTGGGGCGAATTTTCATTAATAGTAAATCGCTGAATCGCTGAAATAAGCTTTTTGGGGGTTCACTATCTAGCTCTGGTTCTGTTGCAATCTTGAAACGCCTAAGGTCGCGCTGCAGTTCATCATGCGCAGATACGTTTCACGTTCTCTGAACTCGGCAACCCTTGTGTCGGCACCTTGGATCATCAGATATCTGGAGAGGCACCGCAATGCACGCAAGTTGTGATAATAATAATTCGGCGATATTCCCGTTCCCCTTCTTGAAGGAATTATTTCTGATGCCTCCTACGCAACCATGCAACTAAACCTCTTCGTTGCGAATATTCTGTTTGCTTCTTCTGGAACGGCTGTCCTTTTCGAGAATGTCGACAAGGCCAAATTCGACAGTTTTCTGAAAGAGAAGGGGTCAATATTTGTTGCTTTCACATCCCCGGCGTTGGAGACGCTAATACCTTTCAACGATGTTTTCCGGGAGGCTGCCTTGACGACTGAATTACCGTTCGCTCAGGTGGATTGTGACAAAGAGATAGATTGGTGCAGAGAATATGGTGTAAACGGATATCCAGCTATACGGCATTACAAAAGACGCGAAAAAGTCGAGCTGGATGAGGGTGAAATAGAGATGAATAGATATCGAGGACGAAAGACAAAAAACGCGTGAGTAGTCAACGCCACTTAAGATCAGGTCTGTTAAGAATATGAACAGACTTCGGACGTTTGCAAGAAGACTGGAGCTTCCCGTTTTAACGCGGGTCGAGCCAACGGAACTATCGAGTTTCAAGAGGACAGACGACGTGGTCATCATAGCTTACCTGCAACCTGGTCTAGAAGAATTACTAGGAATCATCCGCGATCTGGCAGTCAAAAATCGTGGCCAGTACTCCTTTGGCTTTGTGATCGATTCTTCAGTGGCAGCATCAGAACGGCAAGCAGTACCGTCCATTGTGTGCTATAGAAATACGGACGGGGAGTCCGTGTCCTTCCAAGGCCCATCTATCAGGGACGAGGTAGATATGTTCTTGGAATCCGCGACCAAGACCATCATAGGCGAAGTCACGGAGAGAAGCATAGATGAGTATATGGCCGTAAGCACATCTGGAGCGTTCGTCGTGGAAGTTAACAGGGACTGACTCGGCAACAGAGGGACAAACTCTCGGTCTATATTTTCGCCTCGTCGGAGGAGGACATAACAGACCTACGACATGAGCTTACGCCTTTGGCAAAGAAGTATGCTAGCTTCGTCAAGTTCGGTGTTGCTGATACGGAAGAATTTCGTCCCATGGCGGAAAGTTTCGGGCTATCGGCAGGGAACTTTCCTGCTGTAGCAGTTCATGCTCCACTGAACGACCACGCATTCGCTTACAGGCAAGATAGAAAGATTGTCGCATCTGTCGTAGAAGATATGTTGACGACAATATTACATGGAAAAGCTGTCAATGGTCAGGTGTTTGGGGATGAAGCGCCTGAAGGAGACGTATCTCAGACAAGGGATAGCAAGCAGGGTCATGATGAGCTGTAGGGAGAACAATGAGAACCGAGCTGCAATGAGTGCTTGACGTTGGGTGTGATGTGAAGTGTGCTCGTCTCGCTGAAGTCGATCCCTCGACGCCACAGTTAAGTGTGGCTGATTAACGTGGCTGACGCACGGGCCTTTCGGAAATCTTGGCGCTCGGTTCTCCATAACTTTTTTTTGTGAGATGCTGGACCTGCGGCCAAACATACCCTGGAGATTCACCTGAATGGACTGTGATTAATCCAAAGCGGATAGGAAGAATATTCGAATTAGCATGGCGCCGGCCACCCTTTCACCAGACGCGTCAATATCCTCGCGCACGCTTTCGGCGGCCTCCGTCCCAACCCAAATGGACCTACAGTCGACGCCAGCAAGCTCACTTGCAAGCCTTCTTAACTTGCCCACCTCTTTCCTACAGCCAGAGAAGCAGGCACAGACATCGATACTTTTCGCATCAAAAGACTTCCTCGACCATGTCGCCACTACTGTTAGCGAGACCCAGACGCAGCGCCAACAAGAGCTGCGCAGAAAACGAAAGCGCGCCGGGTATGACGACATGGATATGAGTGTTCTTAACCTAAAGAAGTTGCACTTGGAGGGGTTCGCCGTCAGTCAAGTTTTCGAGCAGGGGCGCAAGATCCTGGACAGCGTTGTGGAGGAGGTTGAGCTGTCGCTTCCCGAGCCGCATACTAGTGACCTGTCTGCCGCAGAGGACTCGGAAGGATTGAGTGAGGGCTCGGAGGAACCTGAGGATTTTAGCAGTGGCTCAGACAGCGACCCTGGCTCCGAAGAAGAAGAAGAAGACGAGGAAATGGTGGACGGGGAGGGCCTGTTCGATGATGAGGGCGCGGAGGAAGACGAGGAGGATGTAGAAGGCGCAGAGGACGACATATATGACGATGATTCCGAAGGCTCTGGTGATGACGAAGAAGCCCAAGAGTATCGTCCAGATCCACACGGCCTCAACGATGGCTTCTTCTCCATTGACGACTTCAACAAGACTTCCGAGTTTCTGGAACAGCAAGATGCTCGTGGAGAGCCCGCAGACGATGACGATGAGGAGATCGATTATGACGCAGATCCATTTTCATTAGGGGACAGTGGAAAGAAGACGAAGGGTGCAGAAGGCGAGTCGGACGAGGAGTCAGAAGAGGGTGGACCGACGTTCGGAAATGTGGATCTTAATGCCCCAGAGGGCGAAAGCGACGACGAAGAGCTCGAAGATGGAGATATGGACGGCCTGGGCGATATGGGCAATGCGAATAACATCATGTATGCCGACTTCTTCGCGCCTCCTGCAAAGAAGATTGGCAAGAATAAGAAGAAGCGTGGACGGCCTCACCCCCACAATTTCCTTGAGAAGAAGGAGGGGGAGTTGGCCGGTGCCGAAGACGAGATCGAGAAGACGATGAATGCCGTCCACCGTGATCTGTTCGAGGATGATGATGATGTGGAATCAGAGGGCGGGCTCACTGACCTTGATCCTTCTGATCCGAAATCAAGACGATCAGCGTACGAGCGCAAACAAGCCAAGCTTGCAGAAGAAATCAGGAAGCTGGAGGCCGCAAATGTTGCAAAGAGGCAGTGGCAGCTCTCTGGCGAAGCCCGTGCGGCTGATCGTCCCATGAACTCGCTGCTTGAGGAAGACCTGGACTTCGAGCGTTCAGGAAAGCCTGTGCCCGTCATCACCGCAGAAGTTAGCGAAGATATAGAAGCATTGATTAAGAGACGTATCCTCGCAGGCGAATTCGACGAGGTACTTCGCAGACGTCCAGATGATCTTGCGACAGGGCAGACACGTCGCGGACGATTTGAGCTGGACGACACGAAGTCGGGCAAGGGACTTGCAGAGATTTATGAGGAAGAACATCTCCGCGAGACGGACCCCAACTACGTGGATGCTCGCGACGAGAAGCTTAAGAAGGAGCACGCAGAGATTGAGGCTCTTTGGAAGAGCATCCGCGGCAAGCTGGATTCCCTCAGCTCCTGGCACTATAGGCCCAAGCCCGCTGCACCGAATCTGGAAATCAGGGTTGATGCTCCTGCGATTGAGATGGAAGACGCGAGACCTACAGCCGGTGGAGAGGTCGCTGGTGCAAGTATGCTTGCGCCTCAGGAACTCTACAAACCTGGCGATGAGAAGGACAAGGCAGAGATCGTCACGAAGGGTGGCCTGCCTATTGCGCGGGAAGAGCTAACCCGGGAGCAGAAGCTGCGGCGGAGACGGAGGGAAAAGGCCAAGATCAAGAAAGCCAATGCCAATGCGCCGGTCAAGGAAACTGCTGCGGAGAAGAAGACGAAGGAGAAGAAACAGTTGTTGGGCGATTTGAAGAAAGGTGGTGTACAAATTATCGGGAAGAAGGGTCAGATTACAGACCTGGAAGGGAAACAAGTCAAGGAGGCGACGCGGAGTGGTGCTGGAAATTTCAAGTTATAAGCGATGTTGCATGCGTCATAGCCTTAAAATTCCATATACATCTATGCCTTGACTCCCTCTACTGGAATAGTCCCGTCATGCTAGTCGTCAATCGTATCCCGTGACACACAAGAGTCGATATTATAACAGTTCTCTAGTGGCGTTCAGTTCATGCTTTCCGATTACTCACTTCTTCATAATCCGATAACTGGTTGCTGTCAGTCAAATCCACACAATAGATTCAATCAGGACTCACAGAAAGATGTTCTCCCTCGAGTAAACCTCCTTGTCCGGATCATCGTCCACCTCCTCCACCTTAAACATCTTCCTCGCCGTTTTCATGAACTGCAAATCTGCCCTTCTCCTCTTCTTGAAGCAAAAATAACACACAGTCTTCTCCCCAATGAGATCCTTCAGCGTCTGCTGCAGCAAGGCGAACGCAGGCTCGAAGTACACACAGTCTGCTGCGAGGATGATATCCGGGGGAGTGGGGATGTTGGATGGGGGAGGTGTGCCCCAGTCGTAGATTGAGGCGTGGACAGTCGAGGAGAGGGAGTTGAGGGATATGTTTCGCAGCATGAGGTCGTACATGGGAAGTTGGTCGGTTATGTGGAGTGGGTATTTGAGGGAGGTAGAGAGGGCGAGAGCGAGGCTGGGGAAGGTCAAACCGGAATGTTCGAGGAATTGAATGACGGAAATGAAAAAAGAAACCATAAGGATGATGCTTCGGGAACAGAAAAGAAGAATGCTCACCCTACGAGGCCTCCTCCGGCTCCCAATTCGACTCTGGCATCTCCGTGAGCGACTCTGCCAGAACATGTAGCATTGGCGGTGACATACATTGTCTTATCCGCTATTGTCTCCCAATTTTTCGACAGCATGTACTTGCTCAGTACCATACCGGCGGGCCACAATTGCCCTCCACAGCCATTTTTCAGGTCCTCATGTAGTTTGAGTGGCGGGGATAGTAGACCGTCGAAATCGACTTCTGTAATCCCCGCAGACTTGATGACCGCAGGAGGTACGAGGTCCTCGCTGAAACCCAATACCAGATCTTCATTTTCGGAGTCTGACATCTTAGGGTCAGGGGGATTAAGCCAGATAGTGGTGGATGTGCGGATTAGTACAAAATATGTCTTGAAGAGGAAATGCTAGGGTTTTCGGTGTAATTTTTTTGGTTCCTGGCCACAACCCTGCACCAATCAGACTCAACATGCAACCTACAAAGAAAAATAAACACAAGCTTTCACAAATAAATATCAACAGACATAATGACAATAAATAATGGCTATCCGAATTCCGTACAGTGATATTCACAGCACCCACTGCAGCACCTCCGCGCGATCAGCCAATCATCGCGTGAGCGTGACTCCCGTGTCTAGCCCTGGGCTCCCTGTCCCGCTACATGCAGGGAGTCGGACTCCTCCGTGGCGCCGACCCCAGAAACATATCTTGGACGAGGGGCGTCCCAATTGACCGTCCTTCTCCCTCTCACACACTCGTTTGCATTGTAGGTTGCGGCAATGCAGTCTTCAGTCGCTACTGCAACGGTGGTGCCCCGCAAGAAGCAGGATATCCCAAAAGGTGGAGCTTCGGAAGCTCCGATTGAAGATGACCACGACCACTTTTTCTGGACATATACGGAGGAACCGCACCGTACCAGACGGCAGGCGATTATAAAGGCACATCCGGAGGTATTTTGTAAATTCATCTCCTACTATGGCCAACCTACTTACATTATGTCTTAGGTCCTCAAGCTCTGCGGGCCAGAGCCCCTCACGAAACACCTCGTCGCCCTCGTTGTCTCCATCCAAGTCCTTTGCGCATATCTTCTCCGCAATACACCCATATTATCATGGCCCTTCTTCCTCACAGCCTATGCCATCGGCGCCACGGCGAATCAGAATCTCTTCCTCGCCATCCACGAGATCTCACACAACTTGGCCTTCAGGAGCCCATTAGCAAACAGGATCTTTGCCGTCTTTGCAAACCTCCCCATTGGGATTCCCTATAGCGCATCCTTCAGAGTCGGTAGCCCCCCTTGTCGCTCTAGAGTCACCACTGACAATAATATCAGCCGTACCACCTAACCCACCATAAATCCCTAGGCGTGGACGGCCTAGACACCGATCTCCCCACCCCGCTAGAAGCCATCTTCCTCGACTCTGTCCTCGGCAAAGCCTTCTTTTGCACCTTCCAAATCCTCTTCTATGCCCTCCGCCCCATGTTTGTCTACCAACTACCCCTTACGAAGATCCACCTTTTCAACATCGTCGCTCAGTTCGCCTTCGACTACGCCCTCGTCAAGTACGCCGGAGGTAAAGCACTGGGCTATCTAATATTGAGCTCCTTCCTGGCGGGTTCTCTTCACCCTTGCGCTGGCCACTTCATTGCAGAGCACTACGTTTTCTCCCCTCCTCCAGCCGAAGCCAGGGACCCGGCCAACCGCATCCCCATCCCCGAGACGTACTCCTACTACGGACCCCTGAATATCCTGACTTATAACGTCGGACTGCACAATGAGCACCATGACTTCCCCGCTGTACCGTGGACGCGTTTGCCCGAGCTGAATCGCATTGCGCATGAGTTTTATGATGAGTTGCCTACACATACAAGCTGGGTGTACGTGATCTGGCAGTTTATTTGGGATAAGGAGGTGGGGCTGTGGTGTAGGGTCAAGAGAAAGGAAGGAGGAAGGAAAGTTGGGGGCAGTCTGTGGAGGGAGGAGGAACTGGGGGCGAATGAGAAGGCGGGGCCCATTCCTGGCGTAAGGTAGATGCGTAGTGATTGTAGTGAAATATATTGCATGTTTGTGATGACATGTCTATGCGTCGCTGAAATTTGGCTTCTATGGCCGGCTGAAAATTTGTACAAGTGATATATCATACAGCTTTACACGAAACGTACATTTGCCATTCATGTGGCCTCCAACCTGGCCTTATCTCGGTGCTGGTACCGCCTCGGGCGTCTCTTCTAATACGTCCTCTGACTCAGGTGCGGCCACCTCTTCCGGGTTCACGGGTCCTGAGAACAACTGTGCCCGCATCTGTTGCTCGTCCTCGATCTGCTGTGCGGCCCATTGCTTCCAGTTCTCAAACGACTTGTCCTCCAGCTCCATACCGATTTCGAGCGGTCCTTTCCCGAAGTATGCTCCAACGTGTAGAGCCTCCTCCTTAGCTATTCGCCTCCGTACATCCTCAAGGTGTCTGTGTTTGTAGAATTCCCGGCGGGCGGTATCATATGCGAGCGCTTTGGGGTATGCTTTGTGTTTCATGAGCCACATTTGACGCTGGACAACACTGAATCCTCTCGTCAATGGGACAATTTCCGTAGAATGGATAGCAGAACCCACCTCTCGCCATCCAACTGCTTCCCCGGCTGCACAATGGTTGCCCAATTGTAACCCTTTGCGTCATTCCCACTGTCCTCCACTACCAACCGCGGCCTCGCAAGTTCCCAGGGATGGTCGTTGAAGAATTCTGACCGTAGTTTATCTTCCGGATATGCGATCGGAAGCGGCTGAAACATTTTACTCGGTTTCTTCGCATTGCCGCGCACTCGCGGAGCCCGCTGGACAGGTCTCGAGAGAATCTCGCTGGGAGGGATATCGGTCACGACTTTGTACCAGGGCGGGAGGGCAGGGTCGCGCCGCGTTTCGACGAGGGCGCGAGCCGTCTGGCGGACTCGAAGGGCTCTAAAATCGTAGCGGCCCATGTCGGTCGCGCTCGGTGGGACGGTGTGCGTCGATAGGGAGACGATGGCTCTTCGAGCATAAAAGTCGGAGGATGCGCTGCAAGCGCACCTCAACTGCTGCCGGGGTTTTGCCGACGCCGGAGAAAGTTTCCACACGTTCATCACCACTGCTCAATCTACCCAGTAGGTTCACCCACCTCGCCTTCCGTCGGTCGCTGCCATTCCCGCCTGCCAATTGCGTCGTTCAGCTGCTGTGCCTGCCCTGGAGCTGGAGGATGTCGCCATCGCACTGCTGCTGACACTATGAGCGCCCTCTCATGTCCGTCTTGCGCGCCGTCGACGGGACATCCTGCTCCGCCGCCGTGTCGAACTCGTCCAGGCCTTTATTTTCTTTCCTCTGTCCCACTGTCGGGGTCAAGAACGCGCGGCGGAGCTTCCATCAGAGTCCGGTAGCTCGGCCACAGCGGCCATCGCCCCCTTCCTACGACGGAATGAGCAGTTTCTTTATCCAGGCCCTGGCTCAGGCGGGGACGTGTCGAGAGCATCAACAGTACTTTTCTACGTACCGCGATGTTCTCCCATCTGGCGCAAAGCATGCTAGGGCCCCACAAAGAAACAGGGAGCATAAAGGGAGGAAACAACAGAAATCAACACTGAGAGGGCCAATTGCAAAGATGAAAGCGTTTGCCAGGAGTGAGCTCATGGCACTGGTTGACTATTACGGGATTGAATTGAAAACGGGACCAATGCCGGACCCCGACGGGGAAGAGAATGGGCTCCTGATATGGAATATCGGAGATGATCACCAGCCGTGGCCCGTTAAGGAAGACATACACAAAACATATATCGCAGAGTTGGAACAGGAGCTGTCGAACCAGGAGGCTGCTTCGCACGACGTACTCTTCGAGCTTTATAGGAAACTCCCGGCTCCCAGCGTTGCATATCTGAAGCTCGCGACGATCCGTGATCTGCTCCACCATTTATCTATCGTCGAGCGGCCCGATCCTGTGTCCATGCAACGGTATCTTTCAATACTCGACGACATGAAATATGCACATATTCACATTACCCGCTCCGAATGGACCGCTGCTATCCGCTTTGCCGGACGATTCCTGGGGAAAGTTTCTGGTGCAGAACTTCACTCTGCGCTTCATGTGTGGCGGGATATGGAGAAGCGCGCCGGCGTGAAAGGAGGGACCGTCACCATGAGTGTCTTGTTCGACCTTGCGGTCAAGGCAGGGAAATACAGCCTAGCGGAGGCATTCCTGAAGGAGATGCAAGCGCGCAAGCTGAAGCCACACCGTCATTTTCGGGTATCCTTGTTGTACTATTATGGGGTCTTGCAGAACGGAGATGGCGTAAGGCGGGCATATCAAGAACTTGTGGCCGCTGGGGATATTGTCGACACCGTTGTCATGAACGCAGTCATCTCCGCCTTGATACGCGCCGGCGAGCCCTCGGCCGCGGAGCACGTCTTCGAGCGCATGAAACGACTGCATGCCATCAAATCAAAGCCGAGAGCACCTCCACGCAATTGGCGAGAACGCCGACTCAATGGTCTACAACTGACCTACGAGGGGCGAAATATAGCAGGAAGTGGGGATATGGAGAAGCGAAAGGAACTCCAGGAACAGGCGTCTATTGCTCCGGATGCGCGTACTTACGGATTGATCATCAGGCATCATGCCGCCACTGCTGGAAATATTGATCGAGTGCTGGAGCTGTTGCAAGAGATGAAGTACAATGGGATCCCCACGGACGGCACAGTTTCCATTGTTATTCTCTACGGATTCAATACCTTTGGAGGCCTCAGATACTCCTCTTGGACTCTCGACAAGCTGGAACGTTATTGG
This sequence comes from Westerdykella sp. P71, assembly GCA_019022765.1. Classification (NCBI taxonomy): domain Eukaryota; kingdom Fungi; phylum Ascomycota; class Dothideomycetes; order Pleosporales; family Sporormiaceae; genus Westerdykella; species Westerdykella sp. P71. The sequence continues at coordinate 57,349 of JAFHBW010000127.1, read as the reverse complement.
AAGCAGTACCTCAATGCCGTTCGAGACGGTGCCGAGAGGACATGGTTATCCCCAATGTCGGTTACCGTGGCACTCAAGGCGTTCAAGCGGTGTGCTGATGCGGACCGGGTGCTGCAAGCTTGGGAAGAGGTTCGGGAACTATGGAAACCGAAGCCAGAGGAACTGGATAGGGTTCTGAAGGAGTTGCGACGATTGGCGCCGGAACACCCATTTTTCAGAGCTAATGTGTAACATAGCGATGTTGTATTGTATATGTGTATATAGGGCACAGGGCATTGCTGCATATATGGGAGTTGGGTATATTGCGTGCTGTGCCAGCATGCGGCAAATGTATGCGAATTGAATGGAATTATAAAGACGCCATCTAATCAGTCGTTGTGGGAAGTTTATGATTCAACTAAAAGTGAAGTCCAAGCTGTCGGCTTCAAACCGAGAGAGATGATCCTTTCATGCGCTTAAACGCGGGCTAAGAAATGTTCTCGTTCATTCCCCCAACAATAAATACAACGCAAGGGAAACAAGCCAAACCCAAAGCACACGACTTTCCACCTCACTTCCATCATGGCCGTCCAAAACATCGCCCTAATAGGCGCCTCCGGCACCATCGGCGGGCCGATACTAAACGCCCTCCGCGCCCACCCCACCTTCATCCCGTACGTCGTCAACCGGCACTCGTCGAAAAGCGTTTACCCGCGCACACGTGTCATCACTGTCCCTGATGATCTTGCCATTGAGGAGGTTGCGGCCCAGCTGAAAGAGAAGGAGATGGATGCGTTGATCATCGCGATAGCGGGGTCCCGCGTCAAGGAGCAGAAGCGCCTGATTGAGGCTGCCTGGCAAGGGGGATTGAACACAGTGATCCCGGCCGAGTTTGGCAGTTGCGATTCTGCGGACGAGAAGACGGTGGAGTTGTTGCCGTTGATGGAGGGGAAGAAGCGCATACGGGAATTTCTCGAAGGGGTGTGCGCGAGGGAGGAAGGGGTCGCAGGCAGGGAAGCAGGGAGGGGGACGATGAGCTGGACGAGTATTGTCACAGGTCATTTCTTTGACTGGGGACTTGGGAATGGGTTTATGAAGGTTGACTTCGCGGGACGGAAGGCGTGGATTTATGATGGCGGGGAGGTGAGATTTAGTGCGTGCAGTGTGGACTTTGTAGCAAAGGCGGTGGTCAGGGTATTGGAGAGAGAAGAAGAGACGGCAAATCGGATGCTATATGTGCATAGCTTGAGCGTCACGCAGAAGGAAATGGTGCAAGCTGTGGAAAAGGTGTCCGGAGAGAAGTTTGAGATTGTGAAGGAAGAGTCCGAGGAGGTGATTAGAGATGCGAGAAAGAGGATGTTGGAAGGGGATAAGGAGGCCGTGGAGGATTTGGTCGCGGTTTGGGGTATGGTGGCGAGTGATTGGACGGAAAAGGAGACCTTTGCGAATGGATCGTTGGGGTTGGAGGAGGAGAATCTCGAGGACGTAGTGAGGAGGGTTTGGGAGGGCCATGTGAAGAAATAGGATCCGTACACGCATCGAGTCGGAGAAAGAATGAAGTACATCCCATGTCCCTGGTATGGGATAGACTGCCTCAGCGTAAGAGTAGCATATTATGGTAGTAAAAAGGTCTAAAATGAAACGAAAGGTGCCAAAGCTCGTGGTTGATCAAAAAGCGAATCCGCTCGTCCTCGATAATTCCTCGACCAGTTCGAGACGATTCGTGGTGAGCAGATAGAATACGCTTTGTAGGTATCTAGTTCCAGAATTCTGCTAAACCTGGAAGGATGTGTTCCCAATCCCATTCGCAATCGAATGATCAAGTCAAACCTGTGTGGGCGAGACATCATTCCCAGGACGCCGCCCACCAATCGGCACCCGCTTCATGAGTTATCTAAGTATATTCCGACTCTTCCGAAACACGGCGCTCCACTGATGTTATTATATCTTTACAGTAAGGACATTCTGTTCCTTGGATTCATTTTGTCGGATAGACTTCTCCCAATGGTCCTATGCCATTTCCAATACCGTCCAAACATACTATACACATACCAGACACCCAAACGCCAGTTGTCTTTCCTTAATCCCTTCTGCTCCTCCTCTTCTTCTCTACCATCTCTGGTGCTCCCTCGATTGGCTTCTTTTCTTCCTCTCTTCTCACCGCCTCTTTCGCCTCCTGAATCTCCTTAGCCGCCATCCCCATATTCCCCAAATATTCATTGAAGCTCCCCAAAATTTTCTCCAACCCCCTTTTCAATGCTTCCCTCACCTCTTCCACTTCGGGGACTTTTCTCCGCCGCTCCTCCGGCAACGCCAACGTCTCGAAGTCTGTCCAGTGAATTTCCAGGCCCTGGAGATACGACTCTATGGTCTTGATTGCGAGGGTGAAGGTACGGATGATGGTGGGGACCTCGTATTGGAAGCGGCCTCCCTCATCTTCTTTGAGAGAATGCACGGAGAGATTGACGAGTATAGTAATCGCATTAAGAATCATCATCTGCCGTGAGTACGGCGCCCCAAGTACAACCACATTCGCCGTGCGCTTCAAGCTGTGGCAGAACAGCCAGCCCAAAGGCGTGCGCGCCAGCACTTTCTTCCATTGCTGCCACGTAGAGAGCGCTTCGGTGATGCCATCACGGCCCTTTTCTTCGCCCTTTTTGACTAGAGCTCGGGTGAATGAATTTTGGACATTCTGCGGTGAGCTCTGCATCCGGACAATGTCGCTAGCTAGATTCTCGAATTTCTGGAGGCGTGTGACGGCTGGCTCGGGAGGTCCGGCAATGTTGGCTTCCTTCAGCGGTTGGGCTATGCGGGGGACGAGTTGGATTGGAGCAGGGGGTGAAGACTGCTTTGTCTCCCCGTCCGGTTGCCAGCTCGGGTCCGTGGCTCGTCGGATGCGGTGTACGATTTCGCGGATTTCCGAGAGAGAGACAGTGGTTATTTGCGTCCATGTGGGTGCCTTTCTGCGGTCATGTTCGCGATATATGGTTTTTCGGCGGTCCTCGAAGCTTTCGGTAATGAGAGACAGCTCCCAGAATGCTGAACTCCTGTTGTCTTCTTTCCTAGACTTGAGCCCGTTGAGCAGACTGCCGTTGGGATCGGTGGAGTCAGATGTAATCGGCTTGCCTTTCTTCAGGGGTTTCAGCGCCATGAACACGTCCATGGTCGCATTGGTGAATTCCCAGAGAAGGAGAAGGAACATCCCATGGAGGAAGAAGACGGAGACAATGGTGATCAATGGATTGAGACCTGATGGTCTGGATGCTTTCCCGACCGAGACGAAGTTCTTCATCACAGCGTAATACGGATCCCAAAGCAATTGGCGGAATCCCAGAAAGTAGGTAAACATACCCACGAAGAAGGTGCATACCAATGTGACACCAGCAGTGGGTGCGAGCTTCGCCATCCTCAGAAGCACCTGAATTTCCGGTTCTGGCTGAGCAGATGGCCCCACAGATGGGCGAATCTGATCATAGTCTGCCCACACATGGCGGACTGTCTGACCGATAGCCAACGTCCAGAATAGGAACCGCAGGAATATGGGCCTTTCATTCAACCTGCTCCTTTCGTAAAGCTTCCCATGCTCCGTGATTCCCAGACCAGCCGACCCAGCCTTTGTCCAGATGCACACCTCTGCGAAGAATGCAGCCGACAAGAGGTATGCCACAAGTGTTCCCACGGTCCGTCGTGACAAGACATGTGTCCAGAAAGTATCCATAGGAGTCTCGGTATTCCGCTGACCAATGTGCATATGCGCCATTCGCAGCAGGTAGACCAGGACGGCGGGAATGAGGAGGAGGAGCGTCCGTATGCCTGTGAAGCTGATCGGAAACAATGCCCAAAAGATGCTTTGCCAGCTACTCATAAGAACTGCAACGCCGTAGCATAGTACTATTGTACAAAAGGCCGCTCGGACGAACCGCCTGTGTAAGGCGGGCATCATGAAGTCCCGATACGGTCGTGGGTTTGCGGGAGCCATGGCGAAGATGGAAGAAGACGTAACGAGGATCGTGGGGGCCTTGGGATTGAGCTGAAGCTAGAATAATCGCTTTTATATCATGGCAGCGAAAGCGCAGTGGTTGAGCGTGAAGAGCGTGCCTGGTAGAAATGTTGGAGCTTATAGCTCTTGCTCCTGCTCCACGGAACGGAAAGTACGTCCAAACAAAGCTCTCTGCCAAGCCAAACTTCCCGCCGGCATCGGCATTTCTTTAGGCCGAGTACCTGTCTTACATAATCGCGCCATGCACGGGATGCACGGGACTGCGTCATTCGGCAACACCCGAGCGACATCCAGGCTTCCCTAATCGTCGGAGTCGGTGGCAGGACTGCCAGCTCTATACACCACCACATCGCTTCTCTAACCATGTCATTCCAGCGCTCTTCCGACCTCGAAGCGCAGCCTACCACTTGGCGTCGCGAAGACGACCCCCAGTACGCCGATGATCCCGAGTTCCGCGACTTCGCGCAACAGCTATCCGATAAGCTCTTCTCGCTCACTCGCAATGTTACACATCTCGCAGACCAGATCGCTATCCTGGGGACGAAGCGAGAGACTGCGAGGGTGCGAGAGCGTGTCCGTGAGATAATAGACGACACCTCAGCCAGTTTCAAAGATATCGGAGAGGGTTTAAAGAAGATCACGACATGGCCTGATGTTGGGGTATGACTACCTGCATGAATGATCGGATCGGGGAGCGGAAATGCTTACTGTTTCTAGCCATCCCAGAAGTTCACCCAGTCAAAGTTGAACCGCGAATTCAAAGCAACTCTCACTGAGTTTCAGCAACTGCAACGTCAAGCGATTGAGAAGGAGAAGGCATCAGCTTCCGCAGCACGGGCAGCATTGCAGGAGCAGACCTCACCAACCGAAGAGAGGGGCGGCTTCGAGCAGCAGCAAGAACAGGAGCAGCTACGGCTGGCCAACCAGGATGAAGTCGACTTCCAGGAATCCTTGATCATCGAGCGCGAGTCCGAGATCCGCAACATTGAACAATCCGTTGGTGAGCTCAACGAGCTGTTCCGTGACGTCGCACATATGGTCCATGAGCAAGGCGAACAACTCGATATCATCTCAGAGAACATCGAGACTACACATGATGCATCGTGGGGTGCGCACGTGAATCTCGTCCAGGCGAATAGGTACCAGAAGAATGCTCGCAGCAAGGCCTGCATTCTGTTGATTATACTGGCTATCGTCTTAACCATTATCATCTTGGCCGTTGTTTTGGACTAGCTTACTCCCCTTTTGTTGCTGAGCATTTTGGTCTTCGTTGTCTTAGATACCATAGGCGTTCCGGGAGTTCACACCGATGGCGGGGTTGAGGCCTGCGGCTCCTGATTGGCAGAGCGGTAGTTGAACGTAATTGTTGATATCGTATCTTACAACAGGACATATTCTTACACTTTGTTTTCCAAACGCCCACCCTGGTCTCATAGTCCTACAAACCGTGATAATCTCGTCTTGATTCCTTCCCAACTGTTCAGCTTCGGCCGCACGTCGAGGTAGAAATTCAACTCTTTCCCGGTCTTCTTCTCATCCTTCCCCGCATAGAAGTCAATGACATACTCGATCTTCTTACCGCACCGATCCACAACCCAGTCGTGCCGGTCAAAGGGCGGCTGGTACCCCAAAAGTGTGTTCCACCTCGCGCGAGGCGTCAGTGATGTCGCAAGACCCGAAAACGACGCCAACCGCGGCCCGCCGCACCTGCATGTATCCATTAGCGGCACATCCAGCATATTGAAGCTTCAAAAGGGAATCCACATACGCCTCGGCGCCTCTGCCCTTCTCCCACTGCTTAATCTCCATCCACGCCCGCTCATTCACAGCATTGTGAATTGGCACAATAGTCTGCATATCCGTCTCGTTGGGATTATAACTCTTCCGTTTCATGGCATTGAAGAACATCTCTTCGGATGGATATATCCAATTGCCCGTCTTCTTGTCTGCGCCTGTGTCTTGTTCATTATTCGCGGGTGTAGCGCCTGGAACGGCATCCAGCGCGCGCGGGATCGTGGAGACTTCTCGATCAGTACGAAGGCGAGAGTTTGTAGGTGATAATGTCGAAGGAGTGGAAGGAAATTGGTCTAGTTTTGAGGAATCGCAGCCCTCAGATTGGAGGGGTGAAGGTGCTGGCGCTGGCGCTGGCGCTGGTGCTGGTGCTGCTACGGAAGTGGCAGCTGGCTGTGCCTTCTGTGCATGTTTGAGCCACGCTTCACGCGTTTTGTGGTCCACAGGGCATGCGGCGGCGGGGTCCGAATCTGGTGGGGGCATGTTGACCGAGATATTCCTCTATCTTCTTGTATGTTGCTGTTGCGGATGTCCGAGCCCATATAATGATTAACCAAGTGATGGCATCAGAAATGTTGCGCTTGGGCCATCGGCGACCAGGTACTCTCCCTGCCTTTTGCCTGATTGGCTACTGAAGACCCCATATTTCTGGACCTGGACTAGAACAATGGCCCTGCATATGTTTATTCCCACCGTCGATATGGGCCCCCCGCGCAACAACTCAGCAACCCCCTCTTCCTCCCCCCTCTCCCCCTTCCTCCTCTCTCAGACCTCAAAGGAAGATAGAATTTCACAATGTCTTCTCAACCCTACACGGCCAGCACCACCGCCCCTGTTAACATCGCCGTAATAAAATACTGGGGCAAGCGCGACCCCAAACTCAACCTCCCCACCAACTCCTCCCTCAGCGTTACCCTCTCCCAATCCGACCTCCGCACCCACACAACCGCCTCCTGCAGCCCTTCCTATCCCCAAGCCGACTCCCTCCTCCTCAACGGTTCCGAGCAAGATGTCTCCGGTCCCCGCACCCAGGCCTGCTTCCGCGAACTCCGCGCCCTGAGGAAGCAGCTCGAAGACGCCAACCCGGAGCTCCCGAAGCTGTCGACCTTCCCGTTGAAGATTGTTAGCGAGAATAACTTCCCTACTGCTGCTGGATTGGCCTCGTCGGCAGCAGGCTTCGCCGCCCTGGTCCGCGCTATTGCCAACCTCTACGAATTGCCCTCCTCGCCCACAGATCTGTCGCGCATCGCCCGCCAGGGCTCGGGTTCAGCCTGCCGCTCCCTATTTGGAGGCTATGTAGGCTGGGAACAAGGTTCCGCGGCCGACGGCTCCGACAGCGTGGCCTTCCAAGTGGCGCCCGCGTCTCACTGGCCCCAAATGCGTGCGCTGATTCTCGTCGTGTCTGCCGCGAAAAAGGGGGTCTCGAGTACAACGGGCATGCAGACCACGGTCGCCACATCCTCCCTATTCCCGGCCCGCGCGAACGATACTGTGCCCCGGAGAATGAAGGAGATGATTTCCGCAATTGAGGGCAAGGACTTTGGGAGCTTTGGGAAGTTGACGATGATGGATAGTAATTCATTCCATGCTACATGTCTGGATACCTACCCCCCAATCTTCTACCTCAACGATGTGAGCAGGGCGGCCATCAAGGTGGTGGAGGCGATCAATAAGAAGGCCGGGAAGATCGTGGCCGCATATACGTTTGATGCGGGACCGAATGCTGTCATTTACTATCTTGAGGAGTGGGAGAAGGACGTTGCGGGGTTGTTCAAAGCCGTGCTGGGCGACAAGGACGGATGGCAGGGGGAGAGAGGTGAGGAGGTGCAGAAAGATGAGGGGGCCGTGGAGCAGATTAAGGAGGATGCGGGCGTCGCCATCGATCTGCTGAAGGAGGGGGTAAGCAGGGTGATTCTTACTGGAGTAGGAGAAGGACCAGTGAAGACGGACCAGCATTTGATTTAAGCAATCGAGCGTCTGGTGTGTTTTGCAAAACTCAGAACTGTGGTATCGAACTAGCGTGCTTCTGAAGAAGCCTTTATACAAGAGGAAGAATAAATATATAGACCTTGACACACGCTATGCAAAACCAACCACTCCCCTCTAACTCTATCCAATTCAAATCCTAATACCCAACTCCCTTGCTCTCCGACAATTCGGCATATCCATTGTCCTCGCCTTTTGCATCTTCTCATCGTCTGTCGAGAACCACCCCTGCGCTTCTTGCATCAACGCTTGCTTCGTCTGATACTCTCGCTCGCACTGATGCGTCACGATTTGTATATACCTTCCTTCCGCAGCTTGGTCCAGGGATTGCCACTTTCGGCTGTTTTTGGCGCCGTAGCTTTCTACGTCAACGGGTTTGACGTAGTAGGGAACTTTAAGGGAAGTTGAGGTTCTGGATTGCGTATACGGTGCTTTGGGGCCATCGAAGACAAAGGAGGGAGTAGAGGATGTAGAGCCGCTGAATAGCGACGAGAGGAGAGGGAGGATGAAGAGGAGAAGCAGCGGGAGAAGAGATGAGAGTGCCGAGGAGAGCGATGGTTGTTCTTCCGAGCCGGGCGGTTGCGCGGTTCCGGGTCGTCTTCGCGGTCGTCCGCCGCCAAATTGATGGACACGGATACCAGGGCCTCCGCCCACGTTAAAGACAAAGCCAGGACCAGTGTCAAAAATGCCGCCGCCTGTGTTGATGTTAGCATGCCATAGAAACTGCGCTAGTGGGAATAAATAAACATACCGAAAGGTCCACCCATACCACCGGCAAAGAACTGTCGAAAGAGATCCTCTGGTGATATTTCCTCTTCCCACATAGGCCCAGCTCTTTGTGCGCCGCCTCCTCTTGCGAAATTGCTGAATGGTGAGGCTCCAGCTGACGCTCCTCCGCCAAACCTGCTATCAGGGTCTCCGCCAAACCGGTCAAATTTGGCCTTTCTGTCTGGGTCGGACAACACTTGGAACGCTTTTGAAACCACTACTTCTCGTTAGCCCAGCTTCTCAAATACCTTCATACACAGGTAGTGTTCTATCAAAGCAGGCCAAGGAACCGTCAAAACATACGCTTGAACGCCTCATCGGCCCCGTCATAACCATTCTTATCCGGATGCGTCAACAAACTCAACTTCCGATACGCTTTCTTGATGTCGCTCTCCGTACACGTGGTCCGCACCTCCTCTAGCCCCAAGATCTCATAGTATGCCGTTGGTGAGCACCGCTTGATCCGCAAGACGGCCGCTTTTTGGTCGACGGTGAAGGCGCGTCCGGCGCTTCCGTCATGGTGCTGACGGTGTTTGGCTTCCCCGTTGGGTTGCGCGTTGGCGCCTGTGGTTTTGGCGGACATGGTGGGCGCGCTGGACGGAGTCGGAGGGGGAGGGGGTTAAGGCGTGGTGAGTATTGTGGCGGGTTGAGGGCCGCGTGGGCCTAGACAAGGGGGGAAGGAGACCAAAAAGGGGATCGATAGGGTAGGTCGTAGAAGAGTCAAACAAAAATGAGAGGCCGCGTTGCAAATAAGTTCCGGTTGTGTATGCCGTCGGTCGGGGTTGAAGCCACGGCAACACGAAGTGTATCTAGTGCAGGCTTGGCATAACCTTCACATATAGAATGGTCCCAGTTTGCGATCAACCTGCACCCTTCGATGCCGTCTTGGAGAGATCTTTGTCCGCAATCAATAACACGCAATTATGGCTGAAAATTCCCCCAAAAATGATTTCCTTCGATCCCTGCGCAATTGGGGCGGTACGTGGTCTTTCTCCATACATACTCATCTCACGTGCAACTACATTCATCCTAACGTTCATAAATCCGAGATGGCTGATATTGAGTTTTACTATACACAGAGAACCCAGTACCGCCAACGCTGTTAGCAACTTTGATCACTGCCCAGCACTTCCGTCCTTTTCAACCTCTTCCTATGATCTTTCCACCAGTCTTGTTATTCTCAAGCTATCTCAACCTTGCAGAGTATAAGACCGATGCGGCTGGTATTACGGCCGCATGGAGTGGGTTGTATATGCTTCTGGCTATGCGGAGGAAACAGGTATGGATGCATATTTTCTTATCATGCTCTCGGTGCTCTGATCTAACCCTCTGGTGCAGCAACTCAAAAACAAACTTACAGTACGAGGCGTCGTTCGAGGCGCATCATTAGGTCTTTGCGCCGTCAATGTCGCGGGTTGCAGTTTGGCATATGCCTTTGGAAAGGGGAAACGGGACTTGGAGGGTAGCGAATGAACGACTGTAACGGGAGAAAAAGCCCTATGTACCGCCATTACGCTCGGTCTGGACACACGATTTCTCTGTCAGCAACATGAGGATTGGCAAGCAATGAGTCCCAAGAGAAGGCTTACGCGGGTCCAGTCATTGGCTCGTCCATGTATTGTTATCCAATTTCAGGTCTGTACACCGCATATGTACGTAAAAACCATCTATCATAGAACACCATCTGTACATTCTATAGAAAGGGGTATAAGAGCGAAAAGCACCATTTTACATGCAGTTACCACGCATCGCCCCACCCTTCCTCCTCGTCTTCATTCTTCTTCTCTTCCACTTTCTTTTCAGTCTTCTTCGGCGCAACAACAACCTTCCTTGCTCCCGTCGTCGACCCTGTTGTATTTGATCTCCCCGCTAGGATTGGTCGTGTACTCTTCGTCGCGGTGCCTTTCGACAAACCCTTTGGTAGTGAACTCTTCAGGGGCTTCTTCGCTGAAGATTGTGCCGCCAACCAACCTGCGAAATCGGGCTCTCCCTTGTCATCGAACGCCGTTGTGGACGAAATGGACGCAGCGGAAGCAGCAGGAGCCCAAGGATCCTCGTCTTTTGTATCGGCGCCGGCTTCTTCCCCAAAACCGCCCCAGTCATTACCGAAATCTTCTGCATCGTCATTGAGATCCGTGGCAAGATCGGGAGACAAGGGTGAAGACTTGTGGAGCGCCATACCCCGTTTCGGCTGCAGGGTGGTACCCGCCGCGTTTGCGCTCTCTGGGGCAGAAGAAGGCGCAGAAAGTGGGACCGAAGATGGGCGAGGAACTGTTGCGGCGTTGCCATTCGCGCGGATGTCTCCGCTTGCGGCGCTTAACTTATTGGTGAAGGAGGATATGGCCCAGCCTGCCCACGAGTTTTCCTGGGCAGGGGTGCCCATACGGGGTGCTCCCGCGCCGGTTCCTGCTGTGATTGAAGGGGAAGGAAGGGCAGTGTCAGGCATAGATTGTGTGTATTTGCGTATGCGGGCAAGATAGATGTCGACAGTCTTGTGGGCTTGATCTCGAACGAGCCTATCAACATATATTAGCAGTGTAAAGGTGAATCAGCCCAGGCGGACGTTACTTTTCTTTGTCAACAAGTGCTGGGCACATAACGGGCAGGAGTTTGGTTGCACAGTCATCCTCAGAATAAAGATCGGTCGTAGCGGCGAGTGCTAGGAGTGCTGCATTCCTTGCGTGAACGAAGGGGTCCCTCAACGATCGCGAAAATGCCGCGGAAAGAACTTTGGCTCGATTCTGTTGGATCATTAGAGGGCTGGTTCTAGACCAAGGAGTTGGCAAGGCTCACATTCGCGCCGAGGTTGCGTGCTATTTTCCCTAGACAAATAGTGGTGTTGGTACGAATTCCAGGTTGCTCATCATTCGCTGTTTTGGCAAGATATCGTAGGAGTTCACCATTTACTATTCGATCTGAAAGCTTTGGTACTACAGTGAGCACCGCCTTGACTGTCTGTTCACGGACAACCGGGGCGGCGTCAGTGAATCCGGTGACCTGGCACAGTCAGTTTATGATATTTAGAAAATGGGCCCAAAACCCCCTACCATTTGGGGGAATATCTTGTCGTTTACGATCTTCTGGGGGAGATGATCGATCATCAAAGGGAGGTTGTCGAGTAAACAGACCCGAATTGCACGGTCAGGATTGGCAAACAATCGTACCACCACTGGTGTAATTTGTGTCTCATATTCTTCATCAGACAGGTTAGCTCCGATTTTCATGACTGTGCCGAACACCTGAGCGCCGCCGCCACCGAACTCTACGGACTTCAACAGCTCCGGAAGGACTTTCATCTTGAAGAAGTCAGCGGGGAAGTCGTCCGCCACATCGTCAAGCTTTCTGTGAAAGCGTCAGCAAAGGTTTCGCAGCGCCCAAGTAATGGTACCCACCCCAGTAACTCATCTCTTTCGGCATCCGCTTTCAACCCTAGATTCTCAATGTCCTCAGTGACTTGAATCAGGGGTGTCTGAAAGAAGCCTCCGATGCGTTTGCCTTGGTCTAGGAATTGAGCAACGCTCATCCGTGCCTTGGGGTTTGGATTGAGTAGTCGTTTGTAAGACTGGTGCATGCTCGGGGGTATATTCTTCATCTGGCCCAGTTGATCACTGCTGTGAAAACTGCCATTGAATACTTCGAATATAAGTGTGCCAAAGTTATAAGAGTCTACGGCGTGGATTGGATTCTGGCGTATTACTTCCCATCCGCCTTTTGCGATCTCCGGTGGCATATACCGACTTGAATCGGGGATGAGGCTTCCACATGCCTGGTTACTGTTATCGAATGCCCTTCTAACATTGAGCGCATACATACGGGGAGTACAGCATCCTCATCTTTCATATTGCTCAAAGCCTCGAAACCGGCGAGCTTCCATTCCCCACTTTCGCTGAAGAAGATCGACGAGGGCCGAATACATCCATGTACTGAGGTGGCATCCGTATTAATGAACTTCAAAGTTTTCTGCTCACATCCCATAAGCCTGCGCTTGAAGATACATTTGAATCCAGGGCCTTACAGCAATGTTATGCAGCCCCCATTTCATGGTTTCTTCCGATAGACTTTTCCGCTTGACATGCCAGCTGAGCGGACTCAGTCTCTCTGTCGCAATGTATATCCAGGAGTCGGTCTGCTTCTTCTTAGCTGCATCTTATCCGGACATTTTTCATCTGTACCTCCACCGTATCGAGGACCTTAACCACCCCAGGATGTCGAAGCGTCCTCAATTTGCGTACTGCGTTCCGTGCGAGCGGCAACCGAGATCTATTTGCGTTTACGTCGAACGAAAAGATACTGCATTTTGAACCGTCTTCCTACCATACTTTTGTCAGACGGGGAGCCATAGTATTGCACGGACACGGAGAGGAGCACATACTCGTTTTGTGCCGTTATGTAGTGTCCATACCGCATCGTCGATATCAACACGATCTCCAAAACTGTAGCCAAACGCAGGACCCTTGGAAATGGCGGATACCACCGCGGACTTTAGGAAGTCCATCAATACCAAAAGACTGCCGGTATGTATATATGCGCCCTGAAAGAAAGCGAGTTCGAGTATCTGCGACGTTGCGTTCCTAGGTATTATGCCAAGCCCTCTCACAATGATGAGGCCAACTTGGGATTCGCGGAAGGGAAAGAGGACCCACTCCGCGGGGGTGAGTGGGGTGCCCGTGCACGTGAACACGCGCCTACCCGTACTCGCGTCCTCGATTACTTTGCGCGTACTCGAAAAGTAAAGCATTCACTTGTCCCGATTGATCATTCACCTGCCTCTCTCAGACTGGAACCTCTCCAGGGCTCTCCGTAGGTTCAATCTCATTCTTTCCCCCTCTACCGTGAAACAAGGCGGCAGCACGACTAGCTATAGGGTCTCGTTGACATCACACATTATTTTGAACGATTCGAGATTGGCATCTCCGACCCAGGTGAGTTTTCATTTCATTTTTCCCCAGTCTACATATGTCCCATTTCATGATGAGGATTCGATACCCATATCACATATGTATGCTCTTTTGATGGTTAAGCTCCGCCCGGGGCTGGACCTAACCATGGGAGGCCCTCCCCACGCATGGCCGGAACCTCACAGAGTGCGAGATGTTGGCAAAACTGAAAAGATCTGATCATGGGATTGTCTCTCGCGGTCTCTTTAGTTCATTAAAGAATCGTCGCTAATAAAAAGGTTCCTCCAAGACGCTCGTGAATACCCACATTGAATCACCAACATATTTATGTGGGGAAATATGGGTCATCATAGGCCAGATGATGATGGGCTGCATGTATCTCGAAAACGTCCAGGCGGACTCTCTGCCGACATTTCTCCTCCACCGTTAAAACATCACCGTTCGCTAGTTGCTCACCGCCGGGCACAGCAATCTCCCAACGATCAGCGCCCAAAAGCGCTTTCCAGGTATGTTGATACTAAATAAGCTGTGACTGAATTTTAATGACAGTAGTCACCAGGAACTCTGATTCCCTCTTACCAGCTGGCCACGACCGAGGACGGTCCGCACCGAGCGAGTTTTCTGGCATCTCACTCAAGGAGCCAGTACCTGTTATTGCAACCGGCAACTATTACGAGGAGCGGCGAACATCTACGACAAGCACTCTCAGTCGTCCCGGGAGCATGAAGTGCAATCAGTGTGGAGAGCACTCCGCCACAAGATATGATCCTTTCATCAAGTGTTCCTCTTGCACGTCTCATTTCCATGACCGGTGTCGAAAGCCACCTCTTAAAGAAAATGAAGATAGGTTAGTTGAGTTCTGTCTTATTATCAGGGTGTATTCCGACAAGTGATTTTCCAGTAGTGCACCATGGAAATGCTACCGATGCATCTCGAAGAACAGAATCAGAAGTGTCGCCGGAAATTGCGAAATACCTGCGATGCTAGATCCATTATTGGATGACATATCGCTGGCGAAGCGTGCCGAGCATGCAAAGAGCGATTTAAGTCTAAACCAAAGGGGTGTGCAAACGGGAGGAGAAACGCATCAAGCCCTCCCAAAGGTTCAAATAGATGGCGCAACATCAAGCCCAATGAACGGATACGACGAGCTTTTCATACCATTTGAACCAATTCGACCAACATCAATAATAATAAATCCGAACATACAGGTGGAGACCGACTTCCGCGGTGCCTTCCCAGACCTATCCGTTTTATCAATTCACAACATGACACAAGAGGAGAAAGACGCAAAGATTGCAGAGATCAAGAAGCGACCGTCCCGAAAAGAAATGTTCAGAAAAGGACTGGAATTGGCTAGGGCGTCCAGTCGAAGGCTTCAGAACAACCAGGAGGTGTAACAGGAATGCACTGTCTTCGGGTCGAACCAATCAGTCCTGTTCGCTTCTAACAGCGGAAATATACAGTCAAATACTTCATAATTTCGCCAAGAAAGGGTCTGGTCCTTTGTGGTCAGGGTCTTGAACGGCGCCGCGGGGTGGTAAATGAGCACCAAACTGGAACCTAGCCGCCCTCGTTGTAAGTTCTAGATAGGACTGGGTTGTTCACCCCAGTTGGGGGTTAAGGAACTCCCAAGAATGGTTGGCTAGTGAATCAGGAAAACAGAGGTCGAACACGGAGCTGAAGGCTAAGTGAGGACTTCTGTCTCTTAGATCGGCATGTCTCGACCATAAACCGCTCATCTGCAGTCACTCGGGCCACCTTGTGCTAACAATGTACCTAGGTATGGAACTACATAGGGTTTTCCACCAAGTAGATCGATATCTACTCTGGTTGGCATGTGGTGCGAGTACTTGGTCTAAGCATGGATAGAGTCCTTGGCAGAGTATGCACGGACCACTAGAGAGTACAACCTCACGATTGCCTTTTCGTCATTCACTGCTTTTCTAATCTATCCTATACCGCAACCTCTTTCTTTTCTTACACTAGCTATACCTGCGTTCTCGCTCTTTACATCTCACAGCCGACTTCTGAAGTGAGAGTGACCACATTCACGTTCGCGACAGTGTGCGACCGCCCTCTCGCCTCGTCCGTAAGCTCCTTGAAGCTATAGCTCCATTGACTAACGTTTATCAAGATTCATCCTCACCGCGCTCTCCCTTCACGATGGCGGATACCGATCGCGAGACCCACGAACCGGAGCACGACGTTCAGGATGTGGAGAGGCACGAAGAAGAGAGGCCCGCCGAAGCCCCGCCCGCCGAGGAAGAGAGCAACGATCCCGTAATACACCTCCCTCTCCCGCCGGTCCGGATCTTACAAAATATGAACAGTGCTGACTGAACATGCTTAGGATATTGCAGAAATGAAGCGCCGCGTGCAGGAAATGGAGGAAGAAGCCGCCAAGCTGCGCGAAATGCAAGCTTCGCTGGACCACGAGCGCCATGACCTGCGCGAGAACAGGGAGGACGTGGATGCGCGGAGTATCTTCGTCGGTAATGTTGACTACGGCGCCTCACCCGAGGAAATCCAGGCGCATTTCCAGAGCTGCGGCAGCATAAATCGTGTGACGATTCTGCTGGACAAATTTACGGGTCATCCTAAAGGGTCAGTCTTTCCTTGCCAAGACGGGGAACGATGTCTTTCACGAAGGTTCCTCTTATGCGGCGTGCACGAGCTGGTTGGTCCTACTGTTTTGAAACGGTGATATGACTCAGAGCGTCCTTCAGCAGAACATGCCCGCTTGTGCACGCCTACCAGATGGATCCGAGAGAAAGAATCTTCGCTACCTGGCAAGAGCTTGGCAGAAAGATTCAGAGCGCTAATGAGCGTATGCAGGTATGCGTATGTTGAGTTCACAGAACCAAGCCTTGTCAACCAGGCTCTCGTCCTCAACGACAGCGTATTCCGCGGCAGAAATTTGAAGGTATGACAACTTCCAGGCTGTTCGATCTGAATTACAGGCTGACTTGACCAGGTCGTCCCCAAGCGGACTAACCTTCCGGGAATGTCCCGTGGCGGACGCGGTGGCCGCGGAGGTCGTGGCGGCAGCTACGGCGGTCGTGGGTCACCGTATGGAGGCAGAGGTGGATATGGTCCTCCACGTGGAGGAGGCTATCGTGGTGGTTACCGTCCGCGCGGCCAACAATATCGCCCTTATTAGATTGGCGCAGTTTAAATGGGGACTTCGGTCACCTACCACAACGGTATCCTTTTCGGTTTCGGCGGGGAAAAATTCTTGTAAACGGATACGGGTCTTGTACTTGTACTTGGAGGGGCGGTTTGTGCGGGATAATGGGGCTACAACTTCCGCCGACAGCTTGAACTAACCAAACATATCACACATGGGAAATGCGAGACGGGGCGTTTAGCTCCAGTAGCGCGGCGGAGCATACAGAATACATCTGGAGGGTTACAATTGGAACATCATCGACCGGGCCCACTTTGCATCATTGTCATGTTCTTATAACTCTATCTGATATCATCCATAAGGCGACCCGTCCTGACCTGCCCGGATCCGCACCTCACCAGTCCCATGGCGTATGTATGCCTTCCCCAGCAAGTAGAGAGCCAGGAATCTATTCCACCCAGAACGAAGGCCTAGAAAAGCCGTTATGGCGAACTGCGCAGAGAGACCATTGAAAGAAGTCGACATAGGCGCCAAAACTCCCAAAGATCCCTGTGCTCCACGCCATGCTTTCATAACTCATTGAAAAAAGGAGCTCTAATACATCGCATAATGCCAAACCCTCTGAAGTGCACCAAAGTGTCATGGCGTCATCTCTTAGCACCAGTCATATATCGCATTTCTTAATCGGTTCACATTCCCAGCAGCAAAGCAGCGGGCGAACTCAAGGCGCAGGATTTTCCCTGACTATCGAGCGAATCTTCCGCTCATAGGCTGCCCTGTCCTTCTTAAAGAGATTGAACGCGTCTGCTTGAGCGGGAGATTCGGGGTTGGGCTCGTCGAGAAGCGATTGGATGCCGAGAAGGATTTCTTTGACTGTGATGGCGGGTTTCCAGCCTTCTTCCTCGTTGAGGATCGAGAGACAGACCGTGCCAGAAGGGTAGACGTTGGGGTGGAAGAGCGGGGGAACGAATTTGCCTGGTAATAGTGTCAATTTTCCTGGTTTGGGAAATCAAGTTATTTGGGGGTTTTTGAGTTCCTGGAACATACATTTGGGCGGCTTGGTAGGATATTCTGCAGTTCCAGGT
The DNA here is from genome assembly GCA_019022765.1 of Westerdykella sp. P71. Classification (NCBI taxonomy): domain Eukaryota; kingdom Fungi; phylum Ascomycota; class Dothideomycetes; order Pleosporales; family Sporormiaceae; genus Westerdykella; species Westerdykella sp. P71. Next base: position 39,712 of record JAFHBW010000127.1, on the reverse strand, counting down.
TGTCAGCTCCATCCCGCGCTTTCAGAGAAGGGGAGCGCATACCTTCAGGAAATATAAGCTCCAGTTTGAACAGGCCTCCCTCCCATATCGTCTTTTCCTTGCCCGGGACTCCGCATTCCCATCTCTTAAGATCCATAACGCCCTGAGCGTTACGGCCGGGTTTCGCAAAGAAGCCGAAGGGATGGTCGCGGCGCCATTGTTTCCTGTGCGACTTATGAGCCTGAGAATTTGCGAAGCTGAGACAGGGTAACTTACCGCTCTTCGGAGAGCCGGGTTTGGCAGAGAGACATTTCTAGAGTAGTTTGCCAGAAGGAAAGTGTCGAAACGGTCAGAATGGGGCGAAATGGGGCAGAACACGGCTTTATTATATGGCGCGGTAAGGCGGTGAAAGAGTGAAAGAGTGAAACAAGTATCGGGGTAGGGTCTCTACGAGCCGGTGAAGTGAAGTCGAAGATGAGGAGCAAGCGGCGCGAAGGAAAGTGAACATCATTGAACGAGCTGTCGCAAACGTGCACGTGACCGGACTTTTTCAGCCACACATCGGTGGCTAGATTCCAAGGTTGAAGGTTCCGCCAGATTCACCCCGCGCTAACTTCAAAGAAATGCGCCCCACTTAAGCCGAGGCTGTGGTGCCACAGATTATGCCCGGAGCCGTGATCTCCATGCGGACGGCATCGGCAACGGCGTCCTTGTGAAATTGGTGAGGAAAGACCCCTTTGGACACCACAAAGCCACTCACAACGACACTGCTACTACGAGATGGCGGATACAGAGGTGAAAGAGCAAGAACTTCCGAAACAGGAGGTGACAAACAAGGAGACCCCGCAACACGCTGCGCAACAAGCCGTGCCAAAGCCAGAGGTTGCGTCAGACCCTGAAGAAGACGATCTTTCTGACCTAGACGGTAAGTCGGCTCCTCTCACACCTCAGCTTTCTCTCATCACTCTCCAGATGTCCTTGACGAGTTCGCAAACACCAAACTCGACGAGTCAAAATCCCCCGCCACCTCTACTCTCCCCACATCCGGCCCTGGAAGACCGGATCCAGCAGACCTCCTTGCCGACGGACAAGATGACGAGTTCGCGAAGCAGCTGCAGGCGGAGATGGAACAATTGCTTGGGAAGCAAGATTTCCAAAAGCAGTTCGAGGAGATCATGAAGGAGGTGGGAGACTTGGATCCCGAAATTTTGGCTGCTGCGCAAAGGGGGGAGGGTGCGCCCGCGCCCAGCTCGTCCGCAGCAGCAGAGAAGGCGGAACAGTCCTTCCAAGAGACGATACGACGGACGATGGAGCGCATGCAAGAGTCCGGTGAGCAGGCGAGCGCTGCGGCGGCGTCGGCGGACGGGGATGACATTCTAGCTCAGATGCTAAAGGAGATGGAGAACGGGGGCTTTGGGGGTGAGGGTAACGATGAGGATTTCTCAAAAATCCTCATGGGTATGATGGAACAATTGACGAATAAGGAGATCCTCTACGAACCTATGAAAGAGTTGGACGACAAGTTCCCCAAGTGGATGGATGAAAACAAGGACAAGGTTCCCAAGGACGACCTAAAGAGATACGAAGAGCAGCACACACTGGTTCGGGAAATCACGGCTCGGTTTGAAAGGAGCGGATATTCGGATTCCAATGCTCAGGATCGGGAGTATATTGTTGAGCGTATGCAAAAGGTACGTCGCCCCAGCTTTGCTCGTCTTAATAGGTACTGACATTTCTCCGCAGATGCAAGCTGCAGGGTCTCCTCCACCAGACCTAGTTGGCGATATGAACGCTGCTCAGGAAGCGCTCAGTGAGATAGATCAAGGCTGCCCGACGCAATGAGCGGCCCTCGAGATAGCGTTTTCACACCCTATATACCCCGCCACATGCTCGCAATTAGGTCGCATGAGTACACCGTTATACACAATAATATGACCACAAGAATTCAGCAACTGATAAAGCAGTGCTCTGAGATAGACCTCGGCGACATGAAACCAGAACACAACAATCCCTCATCCATCCGTCATATCCATGGCATCAGGATCCCGTGATTGGAACATCGACCTCCCATACGGCTCTTGGCTTGCCTCGCCAACCGCGACTTCCATGAATATCTCATCATAGTCATCGTTATCACTGCCATAATGCTGGGAGACATTGTCCGAAACCTGCTGCTCTTCCTCCATAGCGGCAATCAGTGCCTGTAACTCGCGTTCTTCTTGCGCCAAGATGTACTCCGCTTCCGCAATCTCGCGCTCGGTTCGTGGCTCGTTTGCCCAGATGGATTGTGCTGAGGAAGGTTCCTGCGCGCTTTCTTTCACAAGTTCTTCGATAGCCTCCTCTTCCAATTCGGGCGCCTCTCGCGCTTTCTCTGCTTCCCAGCGCTTCTGTTCCGCCACCCAGTCCAGCTTTTGGATCTGTCTATAATTAGTCCCAGGCCCGAATCGAGCCGTAAATAGCTCATTGACTAACCTGATCACCACGCGCGCCCCATTTCTTGTCGTCGCGATCCTTCTGTACTCTTTTGAAGAACATGTCGCGTCTCCGCTGTGTAACCGCCTCACGACTCTGTAGCACTGGATTCGGTTTGTGAGCTCTCTGGGGAAGTGCCTGTTTTCCTTGCTCTGGCTGTGGGTGTGATGCCATTGTGAAGAAGAACGGGCGCGGTGCAGCATTTGCGGGTATTTCTGCGAGTGGCGACCTCGTGTGGGACATGAACGGATTTTGATAGTACGGTGAGGTTGCCGTGAGGATCATTTTTGGAAATGGACGTGTGTGACTGGAGTGGGAATACGGATAGTGGTGTGGTGTGGTGTGCTTCGTGCGATGTGGTGTTGAGATGGGATGGATGGTTTGCACCTGGACGCGGACAGAGGACGCGGTCGCGATGGCGCGGAGATCCGTGCACGCAAAGCTGGGGTAGGAAAGCGCGCTAGCCCCAGAATGATATGCCAAGCCTGATATGGTGAACGACATCCGCTTCGACAATGAGGTCAACAATGTCAATCTGACAAGCGCGGTCACCCTATCATACGGTTCAGATGTAATTCGAACACTTTTTGAATGGGTTTACCACCTGGGTAAGATGATCGTTACCAAACTTGGTCGAATAGCCAATCTTCCCTTCAACTCTCGAGCCAACGTAGACATATTGGAGAATAGAGCCAGCTGGTCGCTATACAACTCCACATCTATTGGAGCACCAGTGGTTAAAGAATGGGTCTGGTGCCCAACCGGGTTCAGTCTTGCTGTGATCAGGTTCTCGCCCACGGGATTGGGATCTGGAGGCGAGGACGATGCAAGAGCACCTACGCTATCTCATTCTTGCCGCTCGTATCGATCTCGCATAAGGCAGCAGATGAAATACACATCTCTTTTTGTAGGATGTTTGCAGGAAGCGGGCGGCAGTATCCGATTAGAGCTGCATCCACGCCCGCTTTCTGAGGAAAATAGATTGCACTCCAATCAAAACGCCACGGCAGCAATATATCCCCGCGGACACCAGATCTGAGAGCAACGACATCTATGTTTCTATATATTTGCGGAACGCCATGACAGGATTTATTTTCTACGCCTTGTCCTTGTTGATTTGAGCCTCGAATCTTTTTCCTGCCCTTCCATTGCGCTTTTCCACCATGCACACCCCAAATCCGCTTGTCATCCTCTCTCTCCTAGCCTCACACGTCACTGCGCACACCTTTATCTGGGTTAGTCCGCTTCCACCTTCAGTATTGAGGATCTCAACCCAATTCTCTTCCCACAGGGTGTCTTCGTCAATGGCGTCGACCAAGGCTCCTTCAAGGGCATCCGAACGCCTCCCTACAACGGACCTCCCGGCGGCGGCGGATACAACAACTCGCCCGTTAAGAATCTTACATCCATCGATATGCGATGCAATGTCTTGGGAGATGTGCAGGCTTCCGATACGATTGTGGTCAGGCCGGGAGATAATTTGACGTTTGACTGGTACGAACAGGACTGCCCAAGCGATTGAAGAGGCATTGATTGATAATGTTAGGCATCATGATAAGAGAAGCCCAGACGATGATGTTATTGCTAGTTCTCACCACGGTACAAGGTTCCTCGTTTTCTTCCCTTCGCTTCATCTAACCGCATCGACAGGCCCCTCTATAGTTTACATCTCGCCCAACCCGCCGACGGAGAACTCCTTCGTCAAAATCTGGCACGAGGGCCTTTACGAAGAGTCCGTCTTGTTGGAATACTCAAAGGGTGTAGTTTGTTATTTGTTGGTTGCTTTATGTTTTGTCTTACTAGTTACCTGTACTGTTTCAAACTTTTTCCTATGTCTATACAGAGGACCATTCTCTTATTAGTTAGTAATCAATCAGTCCTCTCATCATTTCAACACGTCTTTCCAACTCCAGGCAGATGGTCCACGACGGAAGACATTGCCGCCAATGGCGGATCGATGAATGTGCGCATTCCTGCAGGGTTGAAGTCCGGCCAGCACGTTCCCCCTAATTCACCATGCTATCCATGAGTACAAATTAACCACCTCCCAGCTACCTCATCCGCGCCGAAATGATCGCCTTACATGAAGGCGAAGTCTCGTATCTCAAAGTCCCCGCCCGCGGTGCCCAATTCTACCCGAACTGCGTGCAGATCGAGGTTGTCGATGGCGGCGACGTCGAACTCCCCCAGGGCGTGTCGTTTCCCGGAGCTTATGATTATGATACCCCAGGTATTGTTTACGATGTACGTCTCCCTTCCCGGTGAAGTCTTTTTGGTTTTTCTTTTTCCATTTTGGTGTTCCTGACAGGACGCCCAGTCATAAGAGAAAACAAATGCAGTAGTGCCTCTATCCTGGATTCCATGGTACTGCCGCTCCATACTCACCACCTTTAGGTCTACTGCTCCACCGAAACCCCCAAGACACCACGCGCCACCCCGTGCACAACCCGCTATCCCATCCCCGGTCCAACCGTCTGGAGCGGGGCCTGGGCGGACACGACCTCAGTGCCTCGGGGCCCCATCGAGGGTCCTACCACACATACCTCGTGGTCCACATGGATCAAGACGTCGACGGTCACCTCAGCCTCGTACACGGACAAGAAGAGCATCAGCGTCGTCGGCACGAGTATCTACACGCCGAACTGGAGTGCGACATATCAGACTCCAGCGCCTGGGACGAGGCGGTGGTAGGGCGTGGGAAGGGGGTGAGGATTTCGAGGTAGGCGGAGCAGTGCGAGAAGTGATTCCAGAGGTTGAAGAATAACGGAGTGTGAAAGAACACTCGTCTTTTGGGGCGCTGACCCAACCTTGCGAGATATATGTGTACCGTGCCATGTGCAACCTGTCTGTTTCTGTGCTGTGGAAATACTGGTAAATGTTAAGGAGTAACGTGTGTAGGGGTTGCTATTGCCACTGGAGGATCAGACATCTACTTGGACCCTACGCTGACCACGACGCGCTCTATTAGCAATCTATTCGGAAAAGGAGTGGTAGATGTGAACGACTTGGAACGCAGATATGGGCCTCCCCAACTGCCCGTCCGAGTCTAGCCACCTCGCATAGCAACCGTAAAACTTCCCTGTCTTGACGACAGCATAAGCCAACTTAGGGGAAGAGAGAGAAAAAGGAAAGAAAAAAAAAGAAATTCTTCATCCACATTTCGGTAGCGCCCCAACTCTACAGCGCCCTACTCACACCATACCTATGTATCTTGGCACGCCCGCCTCAACGCCTTCGTACGTACCTAATCCTCCCAAGTCCGGAGCGCGTATGTCGAGTGCATACGTACGTACCACTCTCGTCCCCCACCTCACTTCAGGCCCCATGATGACCCTTCTCCCAACCTTCTGCTAATCTGCCAAGTCGTACCCCGTCGCACAGCTGCTTTATCGCACGTACTCCCAGCCGATCCAGATCCAACGACCAAAAGGAGGCGTGAATGTCTGAATCCCAAGACGCCGAGCCGCGTCACCTCACCTCACCTCACCTCACCACACCATCGGCTGATCCTCCGGTTGGCGCCTCCATGGTTCTTTTTACCTACCCAAGTCCCTGCAAAGGCCTCCGTCTTAGCTCCCTTCTTTTCTCTCTTCTTCTCTGCGTACCATGGAGCCGAGTCCCGGTGCATGCCTCGTGTTCTTTCCCCTTTCTCTTCCTTTTTGCTCCTTTTTGACCGCCCAATGCTGACTGGACAGGGGCCGGCCACTACCGCCGTCAGCAATGCTGTACATATTGTTACACAGTGTAGAGTGAAAGGTATCCAGGCATGTGACTTGCGTTGGTAGGGCTGGTGTCGGTTACATATGTGTTTCCCTTGCGGGGAGCGTGAGCCATGGACACTGCTCGGTGAGATGGGATGCTGGATCCGGTGGCGATGATAGAGTTGGTAGGGTGATGGTGGAGTGGTGGAGGAAGGATGGGTTGACATGGAGTCTGGTGACTGGGTGGAACGTCGACGCCAAAGACACGAAGGATCTGTAGTCAGGAAGGGATGTTCTGTGGCGGGTTAGAGAAGGAAGGGAGGTAAGTAATGCCGCTAGGAATCATAATGGGCAAGAAGAAGAAGAAGAAGAAGAAGAGGAACAGACCTTACAAGGCGAAAGGAAAAAACAGAAAGCCAGAAAAGTCAAGCAAATGATGTTTCCATTTCCAACCTCAACCACGACAGCACTCTTCATGCATGATATGCTACAAGATATGAATAAACCCCGCTCCCCTCTCCATAAAATTCATTTTCCGCGTTTTTTTTTCGCGCTCCTCCCGATGCAGTGAATGAAGCAATAAGACACCCAACCAAAGCGCCGTCATTACGTCGTAACAATGCCGCCAAAATGTGAACGAATGCGTCTTCCCACGTCCAACCGAACACCCGCAGTGGGTTTGCTGTCTATACAGCCCGATTACGCCGTTGTACGGCTTCCGCTCCGGATTGATCCTGAGCTACACAATACGTCTGTCGCTAACCTTCTCAAATGGTCTCAGTCCGTCTCCTTAATATCGATTGTTCCGATCTCCGATGCAGGGGTATCTCACACGGCATGAATATGCTCCGCCCATGCTCCACCAAAATAAGCCTCCGCGATATTTTACCCCACCTCCAAAGTATGTCATCCATCCGGGTTGTAAATGCAAATGCAATTCGGTGCAACTTTTTCATCTTCTCGATCAAGTGCTTATGCTATGTCATGATTCGTCGCAGACTTCGTCAATAGGTGTGGGGGGTACAAACGTCGACGCCCCCGAGTTCGCAAGAAGCGCATCCAACTCCTCTCTCCAGCCCGCTCTCTCCTCAATACAGGCAGCTTCGAGGGAGTTGGTCCATTTACCACTCGTCCCCGCATGCGTATGTTTTAGATGCTGTCGGAAGTGGTCGGTCCGCCAGAAAAGCCTGCACTTGGAGGCGTCGTCGGTTTTGTGGACCTGACTCACGTGTTCCTGGCGAGCTTGCCAGTTTGGGGGATTGGGGAACTCTTCGCCACAGTAACCGCAGACGTCGGCGGTGCCATGGCTGCAAGGTGAAGGGGAGAAGGCTGCATGAATACCTGGGATTCGTATGCACGACCAGGAATACCGTCGGATGTGGATGGACTGCTGGTGTCGTTCCATCTCGTTTTTGTTCTTGAATCGGTTCGGGCAAAATGCACACTTGAATTGGCGCTCCGCTCTGTGCATCCTGATGGGGCTGGTCAGCTTGGTTTCCAATGGGGGAAAATAGGGGTGAGCTAGTCTTGCAAGCACTTACTCTAACTCGGCCTCGGCTTCGAATTTCCTAGGCTTTTTCGGGCAGCAGTCACATTGGTAAGGGCCGGACATGTTGCCACAGACAGAGTTCTGTCGGGAATGGAAGGCGCTGTCTGTGGACATCTTGCGATGATCATAGTCATATAGGGGACGCTGAGGCGGCCTTGATATCGAACCACGCGAGCCGGGGTCGCCGGAGCGACTAGCCGCATAAGGCGACAACGGTCCACCATCAGCCTCCGCCAATGGCGATAGCGCTCCCGGTGAATGGCGTTGATCCCCATTGTAACTCGTCATACTACTCGCTCCAGAGAAGGCGAAGGAGGATGCAAAGGAGGCATTGTGTTGGCTCAATGACGATGCGGCGGAGGCTGGTCCCTGCGGTACCGGGAAACGCGAAGCCATGGGCGAATTGCGCTCGTTGAGCCTTGGAATGGAGCGTCGATGGAATAATTCGGCGCTCGTTGCCCCAGCGGTCCGATTCTCGCCCATGGACTCCGAGACTGGAGGAGAGGATGCGCGCCGCTTTTGTCCCGCCTTGTTGGCGGACGAGGGATCTTCCAAGCCTGCTGGGCTGCGATCGCGAATGGCGAGATTCCGTATGGCAGTAGCGTCCATGCCCAGATCAGGCTCTGAGAGCACGAAATCACAGCTACCTCGATGCTGGCGCAATGGCGTAGGTTCCTCCAGGTGACTAATGGCCGACATGCTCCCAAATCTCCTCGGAAAGGGATCGCCGTCGGTACCCCCTGGACTACGAAAGCCCGAGTATCCAGGAGACAAGGTGCCCGACGGCGGGCAGCGGGTCATGGAAGAATCGCTCGAGAGATGTGGCCTCTCCGGTACCGATAATGGTCTCAGTTCGCTATTACGCCTGCCGAAGGGAGGGTTCGCAGCATCTTGGGCGCTCACGGAGAGCAGTGGTGCGGTGGTGCGGGTGGGAGTATTTGGAGTGGTGGTATTGGGGCCTCCAATCTTGGAGAGAAGCTGTTTGTCATATGCTTGCGAGGAGTTCTCGAGGGTCTTTTGTCCGAGTTGTCGTTCGCTAGTGAGTCTATAGGGATGACAGGCCATGGTCAGCCAACGTAGAGGCGTGCGTGCACATGGCGGTCTGAGAACTTGACAACAGGATATGATGGGAAAGGAGCAATAGCAACATGAAGATGAGCATCTCTTACCTGTAGTTGGAGAGGCTTGGCCGAGACATGCTGCGATCCTCGTCACTGGGACCATCCAAGCTATCGGAACTCATGTCGTCGTGAGATTTGGATGCAGGACGACTCAACATAGACCCTAGAAGACTGGAGCCCGGCTTGATGCTGGCGAAGCTATTCTGAGCTGTGTTACCAAACTGCCAACCCAGGTCCGGGCCATTTCCAGCGTTACGCGGCGGAGGCAAGGGGGGCGGTATGTCTTCGCGGGCTCGCGGTATAGGCATAGCTCCGGAGGGGCGCGGGTGGGCGTGGGCAATGGAGGGGATGTGCTGGGGGGCACCCGGATCATATATCCGTATGGCGGGCGTGGAGGTTGCGGGTGACATGTTCATGGCGAAAGGGGAGGAGCGGGAGGAGCGGGAGGGTTGAAGCGGTGACGGAGGTCGGGTGACAGGGGCTTGCCACAGCGAAGGTAGCTGAGCTCGAGGGAGCTGCGAGTCAAGAGAAGTAGCTATCGACTATCGAGAGTAAGATGAAACTGGGCGCGTGGCGGCAACGAAGCGCGCACCGAGCAGCGCGACGAGGTGCGCGGGAGAGACCGAGGGCAGGGCGAGGAAGGGGTTAGTGTAGGGTTGTAACAGGGCCGCGGGGAACGAGTAGTGACGCCCGAGGGGTGTGCACGGCGACGCCGGCGACGGGTGTGCAGGTGAGTGGGAGGCGATGGTGCGGCGACAGGACAGGAAAGTTGCGGCGGTCCCGTCGCAGGGCGCGGGGAAGTGGAGTGCTGCTCGCGCAGCAGTGTTTGGGGGGAGAGAGAAATGGCTCCGAAGGAGGAGAGGAATGAGAGGATGGGAAGTCTGGAGGTCGGCGATCTGGAAGGGGTTAGTGTGCGGTCGGTTACATAGTAGGGCCCTAGGGGTCCACGGGTCGAGCCAGCCCTGGAGGTTCAGCCCTACGGGCGAGCCCGCCGAAGATGAGGCGAGAGCTGAGAAGAGATCCAACAACAAACACCATAAACAAACGCAGAAGAGAGGAAACCCACACACATACCAGAGCGCAGCCCGCCACAGGATTCTATGACGCGTCCAATAAAGACCGTCGTAGCTGAGGTGGGCAGAGGCGGTCGTCTTCTTGGTCGTCGTGGACAAGGAACGGCGCATGTCCTACCACGGCGTCTTCGTACCTAACAGTGGCAGGAACAGTAGCAGGTGGCACACGGCAGCAACGGCAGGTGTCTCCAGGGCGCCAGCGGGGCGAAAGCGTACGGTAGTAGTGACCAGTGTCCTGTGTAGCTGGCGGATGCAGGAGGCTGGTCAATTCCGGTGTTCGCGGGCCCACAGCTGGTGTCGCGCGCAGGACATGGAAGGGGACATGTAGATACGGAAAATAGAATGAGAGGGGAAAAGAAACTCGGACTTGGTCAGACCCCAGGGGTGGAGAATGAAGGCTCACAGCCCGAGAGAGAACCGACACTCGACAATCGTTCTGAGAGAGAGGAAAGACGACCTTTACTTTTCGACGACGCTGAGCGGCAGATTTGGGGGGACAACCTGCATAAAGGTGGTTCGAACTTGGGCGGTCTGCCCTAGGCTGCGGAGACCCGTTGGCAGCGGTCAGCAGTCATTGGATGCGGAAGCTGCTTGCTTAGCAGCGGGCAGGGACCCCGGTGCCCAAGTGGGCTCACGGAGGGACAGACCATCATCTGGCTGCAGGCTGGCAGTGCTTCCAGGGCTTCTCCAGGGCTGTATCCAGGGCTGTATGCACCCTCTGCTGCGTCCGAGAATTGCCCTACGTCGGGGTGCTAAGGGTGGTAAGGGTCGTGGTAGGCTACCTAGGTTAGGTACTGCCCAGCGAGGGGAAGCTCATATGCACTGCCTGCAGCCCTTGCACCCCCTCGTGAACCGTTGGGACGGCTCTTTTTTTTCTCTTGCAGTCCTTTGCAGACTTTGCAGGCTTTGCAGACAGGCCAGCCAGCCAGTCTCGCCTGTCTGCCCATGGCCATGGCGGTAATCATCTCAGAGACACCTGTTGGTTGCGGGCTTGCGCTTGTTGCTCCTCGACTCGTCGCCATGGACATGACGATGGACACATTCTCCTCCTCTCCAACCGGGCTGCGTCCGCGGATCTGGAAACTCGGTGCCGGCATCCTGCGGTGATAGTATGCGGAGCTGGTGCACCGGGCGTGTCGCTGTCCCAGGTGCTGCCCCAGGTGCTGTCCAGGTCCTGCTCGGATCGTTGTTTCAACGCACTCCCTCTCCGTCTCCCAGTAGCGTGGGACGGCTCACTCAGCGCGCGCCATGGACCATGGTGTGTCAATCAATCCCCTTGACTTTGAGCCCTCCGGGGTGTCAGTGTGCGGTATGCGCAGCCCTCCAGGGTGGGCGATAGGTGCATGTGTCTCGCAAAGTTGTCTGCGTCTCGCCGGGGCAGATCGTGACGACTGTACTCCGTATCGCTGGTCGTCCTGAGGTTCCAAGTTTCTGCTTCCTCCATGGCTCTGTCAGGTCTGGCGTCACTTCACTTGTCAAGGTGTCGGTGTCAAGCTGTGTCAGGCACGGACCAACCAGCCAGTGGCTCTTACTCGCGGAAGGTCGCGCCACGGCTAAGGTTCGTGCGTCGTGGCTTTCCCCAATTTCAATTGTTCCCAGCCTTACAAGCCACAACGCACAAGCCCACAAGCCCCCCGGGCACAGCCACTTGTGGCGCCGTCCGGCCCTAACCAGTATCGTCGCTTCCGAGGTCAACAGTTGCAACTTCGAATTCAATTGCAACCCTAACCGATGCGAAACCCATCACCGCCTCCACCAATTCTGCTGCACCTCCTCCCCACTCCCAATTACAGGAAAGCTCCAATAATAATTCACTTATCCACTCCCCTCCATATTCGAACACCTGCTGCAAAAACTTTTGTGATACCTCAGCCACCTTGGGTGGGGGTTGCAACCAATTCACCATGGCACTCATCGACAAAGTCCCTGGCGAGTTGAACCTATACATCGGCGGGTACGTAAATGATCCCCCCCTCACATCTCCATCTCGTCCAGAATCAGTAAACTATCCCGATCCATGGCTGACGCGTCACGACCCTCATAGCATGTTTACCTTGCGTCGCCGCGAGGCCCTGGAGCAAGCCAATATCACCCATGTCTTGTCCGTCCTGCGCTTGCCTTTGGACAAGAGCTTGTTTGCTCCCTTCAAGCACATGGTCGTCGAGGTCGACGACACTGACGACGAGAACCTATTGGAACATTTCCCTGCGACAAACAGGTTCATCCAACAAGGCCTTGACGGTGGTGGTGGCGTTCTTGTGCACTGGTGAGTCGCCTCCCTGCTCAGCTGAGCCCCTGCATCTCAATCTTCAATTCCTCCACATGAACCCCTTCTCTCGGCGATTTTGCCATCCTCAAACCACTTTTCACTGCATTGCATGATCGTCTCGCCATTCCAATCGTTTCCTTCCTCTTATATCGGCCACGGCGAACATGGAACGCCCACGTTTGGGCCGAAGACGTTCCACCAGCCTTGACCAAGGACCTCAACCTTTGGTTGGTCACCCACCCCCTATTCCATGAGCTGGACATATCCTTCAGCGCATGCAAACGTTGCATTCTTCCTTGTTGATTCCCGTCCCCTTCAACCTCCCCTTCTTAAAAGTCCCCAAGTCCCCAATACACCGCTTGTTTGCCACTCTATTTTCCGCTCGCGAGCCATTTCAGCTCAACAATTCATCATGCCGACGTCTTCTCTAGTGCCATGGGAAAATCCAGATCCGCCACATGTGTCATCGCTTATATGATGCACAGACACAAGTGCAGTGCTGCTGAGGCCTTGTCCCTTCTACGGCAGGCCCGCTCCATCTGCGAACCGAACGAAGGCTTCATGAAGCAGCTGGAGCTGTACGAGAAGATGGCCATGCCCCAGGATGTTGAACAAGTCCCCGCCTATCAGCGCTGGCTCTATCAGCAAGAGATCGAGCTGAGCCGCGCGTGCGGACAAGCTCCCGAGGCGGAGAAGATTCGGTTCGAGGATGAGCATCATACCGACGAGAATGCCGAGTTTGAGCTCAGGTGTCGCAAATGCAGGTAAGTGGAGAACAGTCATGTAGCAGGCAGATCCACCGTTCCTTGCCCTACGGAGCCTACCAGCAGCCAAGAACCCTAGACACTGACGCGGACACAGACGGCCACTGGCCACATCTCACTATCTCCTCTCACACACGGCCTCTGACACGAGTGAGAACACCTACAGCAGGCGTCCTCCCCAAGCCTGCGCTCACTACTTCCTCGACCCCCTATCGTGGATGCGCCCTGAGCTCGAGCAAGGCAAACTGGAAGGCCGTCTTGAGTGTCCCAAGTGCCACACCAACGTAGGCAAGTACGCCTGGCAAGGCATGCAGTGTAGCTGCAATGAATGGGTCGTTCCCGCAATCAGTATAGCAAAAGGCCGCGTGGACGAAGTGCGAAAGTCCACAGCCGCTGCTGCTTCTGCCATTCGACTTCCCCCGGGGCCAGCCATCTCAAGGCAGAATCTATAGGACCAACGAATGGAAGGCGTAGGCCGGTCTTCCACAAAAATTCACTTCTGCCTGGAATCACATGGCTTCGATGGTACGGCCGCACAACCTTGGAACGTGGGCAGATCCATGGATCGAATATTAGTGTCACGTGACATTTACCGCTAGGTATATCGTAACACTATGCCTCCATTCCATCGATGCCCATGCGACCAGTCAATACGAAAATTCAGCCTCCATCTGACTCTGACCGGTACCATATTGGCCATCGCGCAAGCAGACTTGGGTCGTGCCGAAGTCGGCGTCCCGCACCCAGTATCTGCACTATCTTGCACAGCCATCTTCCACCACCTTGGCAATCTCGCCCTCGTCCTCGCTGGCTGGCATACACTTCCGACTCTATCGCCGGGCCCAACCCGAACTTCATGCACAGAACCTGTGCGTGCTTGCACAGCCGCCTGTCCCGGTGGTGTTCCAAGATGCACACAGCCGTCCCTGCGGATGTCCCCGCTCGACCCCCGACAAGCTTTCAGGTTTTTGTCAACTTTTGAGGTTGCGAAATCTTGGACACGATAGACGTTGGCGACAACCGTTGCATCGGGGCTAGGCTACATAATAGTGAGGCGATCTTATGGACGTTTTGTCTTAGCGCATTTCCTCTATTCGGCTTAGTCCAGGCATATAGTTGGGGCCATAATGGCGGCAGCGCGGCGATAAAAGATGCGCAGATCGCGGGTAGAAATGGATTGCACAGCGCCGAGTTGCCTTTTACGTGGAATTTCCCTGGGCGGCTCTAACGCCTTGCACTTGTGTTGTTTCTCGATATGGATGATGGAGCCGTGCGTGCACTGAGTAGTAGAACATGCCAAAGTGCAACTGCTTATTCGGGGAGACTGCCGATTGGGAGCATCGACGGTCGTGTTGCAATACCATGCCTACCCTCTCCTCGCAATTGATCAGCGCACTCTGGCATGTTTCTTCCCCGTGTGAGCAGCTTGCATAGAATTTGCATCTCGCATGACAGACAGTAAGCTTCTGCACAATCCTGTGTAAGCGTTCCTCACGATTATACATTTACGGATTTCCCCAAACTCAAGCTGAGCCAATATGCCTTTCTTCCCCATGCTACCTCCCCATCCCATCATCTTTTCCAAATACCATCATCACAGTCCTTCCGTCTCACTCCTCTGTGAACCCCGCAACCAATTCAAATCTCCATCCGGCTCACCCTCCATCTGGACCCAACGCGCCGGCTCTCCCGCCGCCGGACCTGAGACATGCGTACAGTACGACTTCGTATAACTCTATACTCTTCAATTTAGGACATGCCTCTTTTATTTTATTATTGCTCCTTTCGAGCTCATCCCAGATCCTATCACCAGCTCGTCGGTATCTCCCGCACGAACTACATGGCCAGATATATAAAACTTGATTTCCGCAGGAAGCCCACGGAACGGGATGTAGGTTACACGGGAGGCGAGGTGCAGGGAAAGGAGGCATCTGGGATCATGGCTGCCTACATATATAGATAGATACTTATAGAAATACGTGACACCATACATTCCTAGGGCGCTGCTGCCGACGTCGCCGCATATAGGAGCTCGCTGGTTTTGCGGCATAACCTTTGTCAAGTTTCTGAGGTTTAGAGGTCCCGGTACGAGGTGCGCGCTATGCAGATAATACAGCTTCCCATGCTGGCATGGGGGCCAGAATGAGCGCGTGGGGGATGGGGACATGGGGTGCCCTGTTTTGAATATCGCAGATATTTTTTTCTCCTTTTCCTTCCGTTCCAATTTCCGGAATCCGTTGGTACGCCATCTGCTGAGGGAAAGTTTGACGGGACGGAGTGTTGGGATCCCCGATTCGGGTTCTTTCCGGTGAGTCCGACGTGGACTGTGTTGGGTGAATAACGGAATCGGAGTTGGGTGTGTTTTCTGAGATCTGTGGAAGGGAAGGATTCCGCAGAGGGGTGTGTTGGAGTTTCAGCTTTCAAGTGGATGCTGGTTAGTAATAAAAGTGCGGTTAGCTATATGGGTATCAAGGCCAGGTATACTATATGTCTAAACTACTTCCCGGATCGACAAATCCTCACGGTAGGGGATTGTGGTCTTCGAGAACAAAATTCGAAGTTCCGATTTCCTTCAATCTCCGTTTAGAAGATATGTCAAAATGCAGCTGTTATTTTGCCGCTTCGTCACCACGCAGCTGGGAGTATTAGAAGACACGTTCTACCTTCACCGCAACGGTAAGAATATTTGCACATGTATCTTTGATTATGATACTAGATCGTGCGTCTAAAAGAACTAGTCCACAGGTCCAACGACTTCCCCCATGACGGTATAACAGATAGTAGGGAGGTCGCTGACCAGTCAAGGCGATGTTTGGTACTCTCCCACGTCGCCAAATACCAGGAGACGACTTTTGAAGTTTTGATCCGCACATTGATCTTTCACCTTCCTCACTCGTTAAACGAACGCAATCTCGGCTCCGCTTGTCTTATTCCGCAGGTCTAAGCGTGATGCACTTCCCACTATGTCATATAGTAATCTCACCCCTCACTTCTCCCGTTCCCGCCAACGACAGCACGTCCTCCAATTTCCGTCATCACAGTGTGCACTCTAAGCGGTGAGTAAGTGAGCTAGCTCAGCTTGCCATACCACTCCCACCCGGTGCAGCAGATTGCCAAGGCAACTCCGTGTCCACATCGCAGATGACGCCGTCGGAATCGGTCAACTCAAAGCACACCGCATTTGGATACGTACATAGCGTCTGCAGGCGGGTGCGTCCACCAATGAGTTTGTGGGCAATGCGGATTAGCGGATGAGGGACATGGGACGAGGAGGGGGAAGTGAGATTGTCAGTGACGCAGGTTAGCACGGGGAGGAAGGGAGATTGTCGATGTGGTCGGGACAGGGAAGAGCGTTGCTGACGATGACGAGATGGTTACTGATTAGATAGCCGCCGGCGGCTGGTTGGTGCCAGGTGCACGCGTGTTTGCTGCCGCCGTCGGTGGGAGGGCCGTTAGCGCTGAGGACGGGGATGGGAGACGGGAAGAAGAATGAGAGAAGGAGGCATGGTGCTACGTTGGTGCTGGGCATGAGGTGTAAGCATATATCTTAAGATGCCATTCGAATCCAGACAGCGCCAGAATTGTACCATTCAGATAGTCTCTTCGCCAGAGTAAACAAAAAAGGCATTTATCATGTTCAAAGGAGCCATTCCAAAGGTTCTGTGTTGCAGAAATCCAGCAGTCCATGCCCACCTTCTCCACGTTCAGACAATGAAGGTGGTCAGCATTCCCGTCTGACGGCGCTTGTCCCCTTCGAGCCAAAACATAAAAAGGCGGCCCCCGCCCACCCTGCACCCTTACCATGTGCTACCCGTAATAGTAACAGCTGGTAAGTGCTTGGATAAGCCCTGCTCGAGTCACCCGGCCGCTAATTGCTGACTGCAGGTTTGCATCGATGAAGGAGCTTGCCGAGCGGGTGCGTGATGTACTACGCCGTGTACATGTGTAAGGCTGGCTGGGCGACGGATCTTCGGCTATGGGTTGCAGAATGGCGAACAAAGAAAATTGGAACTGGTACCTCGTTCCGCTCACTCGGCGTTGCCGCTAGGTATGTTTCTCTGTCTTTGAGCGGCTGCACTGCTGCAGGATGACCCCGTACTTACGCCCGGCGCCAGTTCATTGCCGTGCGCCCGAGGAGGGGTCATTACTGGGTACGGATGGGAAGTAGTTGGGGTCGTTCATTTTTTCGCGGTTGCGTTTGGCGATCTCTGCGTTGCGGATGCGGTCGACCCGCATTTGGTAGAAGCTCCTGGCGCATGTCAGCACAATGTCGTAAAAGTTTTTTTGTGCAGGTGACCAAATTGACGCTTAAAGACAAGGGTTCAGTTTCATGTCCATCAGCATCGGATTAACATATGCAGAATGCAGTAGGAATAGGACAGGGAAGCTAGGTGCTAGAAACAACACAATGACGCCAAGAACCAGGAAGGAGATGTCAACATACTTGTTCAAAGAATAGATCCGAGGACCCTGGGCTGTCTCTCCTTCCTCCTTGGATTTTGAAAGCTGTGCAATCTGCTCCAGGTCAACAGGAGAGAGCTCGCAATTTTGGAAAAGCGTACCTTAGCATCTTTGGCTTTCTCTTCAGCCTTATCCTCTTCTTCTTCCTTCTTCTCAGACTCTTTATCTTTCCCCTTCTCCTTCTCCTTCTCCTTCTCCTTACGCTTTTCACGCCTCAATTTCTGCTTCTCTTCATACTCTTTTTTAACTTTTTCAATCTCGCGGTCAAGCTCCGCTTTCTTTCTTCGCTCTTCAGCAGCTGCCGCTTCCTCAGCGTCAGGCTGACAGAATTTCCGGTCTTCCAAATGGCCGACACAGATGTAGAAGAAATCCTGTAAATACGCATCAGACTAATTGGGCTGTTTTTTAGTGCTGCTCTGTTTACCTTATTGTCTGGGGTGATCAAGACGCTCGTAGAAGGCTTATAACATATCCAACATGCCTTGGCCGAAGCATCCGCCACACGCCGATGAATCCAGACGTTTTTCAGGGACATGGTGACTCAGTAGCGCTCTGTTGCCGGGGAATAAGCGGAAGACAATCAAATCTGAGCAACACGTCTAAGCGCCTGCTGACGTTACAGATGAACCAGTCATAGAAAGCTTGTCATGTGGCCAGCAAATTGTTCAGATGGCTCATCAGGAGATGTCCGGCTTTGGGGTGAACAAAATTGAGTCAGACCAGCTGCGAGAGTACCATTATCCTTTCAGAATCGTAGGATTCAGCTCGAGGAGGTGGTGGAAAACAGGGCGGTCGTCAAAATAGGGTTACACTAGGCCGAACTAGGATTAGCGCGTTAAATCTAGATCCACTCACCTCTCGTGAAATCAAACCCGAAGGCAGCATCTTTATCATGCATCCACAAAACAACATATGTCCTTCTTTTTCCCTCTAACGCGCATTCCCCAAGACACTATAAAGCGGGCGAGGCCCCTACAGTCATTGAAATCATATTTCAGTCGTTCCACTTTGCCACTGGGCAGTCAAACTTTCGGTTCGTCGGGTTGCTGCGTTTGACTGGCAGGCATATGCATCCTAACTCCATTTAGTACTTCACTACAAAATCCATTCCACAGTGAATAAAAGTAACATCAGCATGGCTTCTAATAAGTCACTACGCTACGTTGATGTGCGTTCGCGACACCTTTCAATCACTGGCGAAATCATCGAATCCCTAATTTCCAACAGATAGGAATCAACCTCGGCGATCCTGTTTTCCGTGGCAAATATCATGGCACGCAGCGCCATGAAGACGATTTTGAAGATGTCCTCCAAAGAGGTCTAGACGCAAGGTGCAAGAAATTCATGGTCACTGGATCCGACCTCGAAGAGTCCAGGCACGCGATCGAGATTGCTAAAAAGTACCGTGAGTGTCACCACGCCGCCGACCGACTTTTCCTACCCGAGTAATCCAGCATTGGCTTATTATGATTTCCATAGCGGACACATGCTACGCCACAGTCGGCGTCCACCCTTGCACAGCAAAACACTTCGACTCTTACCCCGGTGGCCCTTCCGCCCTTCTCTCTGCACTCAGAGATCTAGCGCAGGAAGGCAAGGCCTCCGGCCACGCGGTTGCATTCGGAGAGATCGGTCTAGACTATGACCGCCTATTCCTCACAGGTAAAGAACAACAACTCAAGTACTTTGAGGCGCAGCTTGAAATCGCCGTCGAGATCCAGCTTCCACTGTTTCTGCATTCTCGTGCTGCCAGTGAAGATTTTGAGAGACTCCTTGGTGCCAAATTGCCCCAGTTGCCGAAGAGGGGCCTTGTGCATAGTTTTACCGGGACGGTGGAGGAAATGAAGAGAATGGTGGAGATGGGGCTGGACGTAGGTGTGAATGGCTGCAGTATGAAGAGTACGTCTTCTTTACGTTGTTCAAACCCGGTCATTCCTACAAACTCCAAGGCGCATCCTGACTCCTCTGCAGCGGAAGAGAATATCGAAGTGGTCCGACAGATCCCACTCGACCGTCTCCAGATCGAAACCGACGGGCCATGGTGCGAAATGCGGCCCAGCCACGCCTCAGCGCAATATCTCAAGGATGCACCTCCCCTGCCCAAGGCCGTCAAGAAGGAAAAGTGGGCCAAAGGAATGATGATCAAAGGACGCAATGAGCCTGCGACGATCCCGCATGTTGCTTACGCGATTGCGAAGATCAAAGGCATCACGGTGGAGGAGGTGTGCGAAGCGTAAGTTCAAATAAGTCATTCGAGTGACATATAATGGACTAATAAATGAAGGGCCTGGCATAATTCAATAAAGATGTTTGGATTGGGTGAAAAGGTAGAGGAATAAGGCTTCGACCCTCGTGACAGATCTTTCAAGATTATTTCCAGCGTTTAAGAATGGCGTAACTGGCGCCCTAGCATTTTCATCGAGTAATCTCAAGCCGACCACTCTTGATGAACGAAAATACAGATTCAGTCCGGTCCTCGACACTCAAAGGTCAGCGAAGAGGACTGAGCGGTTGAGGCTGGCGTTCGGTGGGCGACCGCTAGCCCGACCCTACGTGGTCAAAGTGGAGTGGAATATTGGGCAGTGTCTAGAGGCTTGTGGGTGCGGTACGTCAGAGGACACATTTGGTATGATCAATATAATATGTAAAATCGACGTCGGCGTACGCTTTATCTACATGACTCGATTGATCTCCCCAGCCCTGTGGCCAATGTCCTGCCGGGTAGTACCCACATTTCTTGGATCCAAATCTAGAGAATCCAACAAAGCTCATTCAGCTCACAATCTCTAAGCATTCGGATGGCTGTGGTATTGTTCTCGTTCAATGCGGCAGCCGGTTCACTGCTATGGTGACGCTGGAAGGGATAAGAGGCTTTGCCCAGATTGGTTCCTTCCAAGCAAAGTATCAAGAAGATCTGAGCGGTGTTTAAGCTCAAAAGTCAGGACATTCACGCCGCTGCCACTGTCTCCGCCTGCGTCTGGATCAGCTCCGGCTTGAAGCAGTATCGCGAATGCTTTTCGATATCTTGATGAGGGTGACCGTGCGGCTGCCAGCAAAGCGTTCTGGAATCGGGGTGATCGTTTATTAATGTCGCAGCCTCTTTCAAGCAAGTCTTGAATAACACTGACATAACAATTGTAAGCCGCCCACACCAGGATGCTGCCGTACTTCTCGATGGGGGTATCGGGATCGGCTCCATTTTTCAAGAGGTATCTGACGAAAATTTTGCTCCGCCCTTCCAATAATCCTTCTTTAACTCCCTGTTCCCAAAAAAGCGCGTCAAGCGCGCACTCCCTGTCTGCAATTGCAGCTGCGATCGCGCTGTCGAAATTCGAGTAGCGCCGACACATCTTTTCGTTTACATCGAAACCAAGACCGATCAGGAACTTGGCGCGGCGTATATCGCCCAGCAGTGCTGCCACAGCAAGTGGCTCTCCAGAGGAGGTATCCACCTCTGCTCCGCGAGCAAGTAAGAATTGCATGACCTCGTAGTTTGAAGTTGACCATTCGTGCCTGGGTCCCCCGAGTGCGGCTGCTTCAAAAACTTTCCGCGGTCTTGATTCTGCTAGCTCTGTGGTGACCGCATTCAAGGTCGATGTTTCTAGGTGAAATGGTGACTTATCACGCCGTAAACATGCTTGAGCCCGGATATCCGCTCCGTTGTCGATCAACAGCTGCACAGTTTCTATTTTCCCGTAGTAGGAGGCCTCTATTAGGGCATTTGCAGAAAACACTTCCATCCGGTAAATGCCACGCGTCGATTCCATCAAAGGTTCTCTAGGGAAATCAAACGGCAGGGCCACCTCTGAATTTGGGCTTCTGGTACGAGCAAGCAATAAGAGTAAAAGCTTATGCTTGTTTTCGTGCATCGATGACTCTAAAGCGATTCTAAACAGCCGGTCTTCCTCGATTTCGGAATAATTATCCAGTAGAAACCGTATGGTCTCGTCATCGGGCCCCACTGAGATTGAGAAGACTTTGTCGCGATAGTATATCCACATGGAATTATAGGCCGATCCAATAAAGGCAAGCTCCATGGGAGAGAACCCGGCCTCATTCTTCTTGTTCACGGGTAATTGATATTTCTGGTGCCATTTCCGAAGAATTGCGGTCCAGCCAAAAAAGCAGACCAACGAGAGACCAACAAGTGGGGCGACACAGGGAAAAAGCTCAGAATGGAGCCTTCCTTTCATTCTCCTGTACCAGCGAAAGTAATGCGGAGATGGAGAATCAGGACCTTCTAAAAACAGCGTCACCAGAGCCAGTGTTCTCTCATCTGCAAGAGTGCAGGTAGAAAGCCACGCGTGATCCGCATATTCCCTTAAGGCAGGCGCTAGTGCTTCAGTTGGGTGCTCCCAAATCAATGAGCGGAGATAGACGTGCTGTGTCAGACACCGTACCGATTCCTCTGGCCATGGCGACTGTGTTATCAGATACTCCCACACGGAGAAGTGTGAGAAACAGCAATTGCGTTGTGCATCCATGACGACAAGATTCTGGCAAGCCCCTATGACGTATTCTAATTCCATGTCAACCACATTGATGCAGTCCGTTGTGGGGTCCTGGCAAACGGCTTGGACAAGGACGTCAGCTGGTATTCGACCTCCTGACGACTGTATCCACTGGAGCGCGCGTATGCCGACCTGCGATTTGCTTCCATTTTGCCGCCGAATGGTATCTATGATTGCCGCATAAGCTTCTTTGAGACCTTCTGGAAGCCTGCCCAATTGGACGTGAATGTCGGACTCCAGTTCGAGGTCTAGTAATTGCGAGATATGCAGGGCAGCCCACTGAAACCTAGCAGCGCCTCAGACTGTGAAATATAAGAGCTGGCTGCGGACTTACATGCCCCCACTCTTCTCAGCGAATACCTGTACGATTTTCGTCGCAAATGCTTCGGTGATGAGTGGCATATTTTGGTCTTCTCTCCGCTTACGATCCGTTAGAATCTGCTCCATAACAAATAGAGATATGTCTCCCTGGTTTAAATCTGCTTCGATTCCAACATTCGCAGCCTTAAGCAGTTGTCTTTTGATATCACTATTGCGGCGACTCGATATAAGGATTTTCACTTGATCGTCCGAAAATCTCTCAACTATTCTGTTGAAGAAGGCGATGACTTTCTTACGCTCGTTCTCGGGGCACTCGTCGAGAGCATCAATTATGAAAGTGACTTTTGAGACGGCTCGGATGAGTTCGTGGATAAGGGCCTCAGCTTCCGTATAGCTCAACTCTTTGGAAGCAAAACCTAAGGACTCCTTTTTCTCATATAGGGTGCATACGCTCTCATGTATGTGCTTTTCAGAATGATGGACTGCGAGCTGCTTCACAAAGCTTCGTAGAATCTCATCAGCCAATCCTCTTCGCTTTTCGTTGTGGTTGCAATAAAAGTATGCAATTCTCTGCTCGGAGGACTGTTGCGCAAAGCGGTCGACGATGTAGGTGATAAGTTTTGTTTTCCCTGCACCAGCTGGAACGGGTGGTTAGATGGGAACTGGAGAAAGGGAAAAGCACTTACGAATACCATGAAGCCAAAGTATCATGGGCGATGCAGAGTGCTCCCAGGTCTTCATAGTTGAGTGGTCACATAGCCACATGCCAGTACCAGGGGTTCTTCCCTCCGCTGCATCACGATGATGATCCAGATAAGGGACCGCAGACACCCACTGGAGTATGGTTGACCTCCTTTTTACTGTTTGATATCTCCACATGGTATCAATTTGCGTGCGTATGGGGTCGTCCGATCGCATGTCTTGGAGTTGTTTCAGCTCGTCAATCAGCTCTTGAAGCTGTCTTGCCGTATCAAGGCGAGCTGCTCGACTCAATACACGTTCTTCCAAGCTGCGACTCCGCTCTTCAGAGCTCAACACACGCTCGAAATTATGTACTTCTTTCTCCACAAGATCCTCGCCTTCCTTACAATCTTCCACAAATTTTTGAATTTCTTCCGGTCTCCAAAAGGCCTGCAATGCTCGACCGGTTGGCGTCTTCCCCAGGACCTCTAGGGCTCCGGCCAAGAACCGGAGAACAGTTCTGTACAAGTGTGACAGTGCATTCTCAAAGTTGGAGCGAGCAACTGCCTGCGTCGGGATTGCCGTCTGTGAACAAATATCGGCATACACTCTGCATCTGTTCAGGATATATGTGACTCTCTCCAGGCCTGTAACGATCCTCTCCATTTGTTCTTGGCCAGAAACTGCAGCCTGAGATTCACTATGAGTCTGTTGTTGACGGAGATACCTTCGGTGAAAACCTACCTGAAGAATGAGACGAATGGCCGCCCACGCGAGGCCAGCGTGCAGAGGATCGGCATTCACGGCGACATCTCCCGCCTGCTTGAACCTGTTCAGCCATCTGACGACAGCATCGGCCTCTGAGCGGATGCTGAGTCGCTTCCCGAAACAGTCCAATGTCCATCTACTACTTTCAACTCGATCTCTCATGCCAGAAACTGCACGTAATATATCCTCGAATGTTCCATGGAAATCTGCCGCAGACACAGGGTTGAGGTTTTGTAGGAGCTCCTGGTGTTTGCGAGGCAGGGATCTCAATGCGTTCAGCCATACGTTCGTCGAGACCGCCGTAGCGGCGGTATCGGGAAACCGGAGAGTAGAAGCGCCACCAGATGAGCCCTCAATGCCATTACCAGTCACCGCATTGCACGATGGTAACGTTATGGAGGTATTGGGCTCAGTGCTCTGCCCTGTTGTCAAAGGCGTCCCGCCGGAATCAAAAGTGAGAGACTGGGGCGCAACCGTATGAGGGAGGGTCGAAGATGGTAGAGATGGGGCAGTCGTATTGACTTGTGCACATGAAGAGGGGCATGGTAACTGATCAGATGTGGTGCATGGAGGAGATGAGCGTGTACCAGCGATGGACGTGGAGCGATCCCGGGAAGATGGTGCAGTTGTCGCTATCGGGTTTATGTCTTGCAACAGCAAGGTTCCATGGACATGGGCGGGGTTAGGCGCTGAAACTGGCGATAGGAGAGGAGGAGTGCGAGATCTGCGTCTGCCGTGCAGGCGCAGAATACGTCGAAGTCGTCCCGGCATTTATCAACAGAAACACCTGGCGAGGCCTTGAAAAATATTGAGGTGAGTGAGTAGGCTGCGAGCACCATTTTGTATGCAGGGCAGTGCGCCACTAGTTGCAGGCTGCGAGGCTGAGAGAGGGCAAAGCCCAGATACGCATGCTGTATATATGCACCATCGTTGATTTGACGATTTTGAGCCCATCGAACGTACCTATACCCCTCCAAACTTAGTGGAACCACTATGAAAAAGCAACATGACAAAATTTTCTCACTTTTACGGTTGTGTGCCGTTCGCGTCGCGATGTGCCTGATCATTCCTTCACCAGTTGACTGCCTCATGACGTGGTCCGTGCACGCTGGAAGCTGAACGCAACACACGAGGCTGTGTAAAATCCCAGGCACTGACATAACCCTATAATTTCCTTCTAATCTCATCAAGTCATAACTTTCTATATCCGCATTATAAGTTGCCTTTCCCCTTTCTTGCGTGGGGCCGGACGACGTCGATCACCGTGTCGTCCCCTCCTTGAAGCATTTCCACAGATGTGGATGCAGGTATGTCTTTTTCAACTCGATACACTACCTTATTGTCTCATTAAGAATTATACCACGGCGGGGGCCTAGAGGCGTTGATAGGGGTGTAATATTTGCCTGGGGCCAAGGTGGAGGCGTTATGTCTTTAACGTGAGGTATGGGGTTTCTAAAGGTTTTCACTGACATATTATAGATCTATCTTCAGATGTAGATTCTAGTCTGCCATTAGTAAAAATGCAGCCATCGACAATCAAGGAAGGCACGGTCCAACCTCATCCGTTGAGGTTTCCCGACCGACCGGATATAACAGATCTAGCCTCTCTACATGGTTGGCTTATAGATGTCCATCGGCAGTTGGATAACTTCCCCCCTGTACCCAAATCGAAGCTGTGCGAAGTTTGCTCGCGGATTCCGTTCGACACTATCTTCTCCCGAGATTCACGGTCGACTTTTACCATTGGGGATATCGCCGAGGTCCAGCTGCAGTCTCGGCAATACTGTGCTCTGTGCAGGCTGTGCAAGGCCTACCTGGACAGCATTGCAGGCAATCCAGAATTCAAAAACTGGCTCGCATTCCCAAGCCCGTGCGTCTTTCAACTACAATCGAGGACTCCTATATTGTACAACGGACCGCCCGATGATGACGCAGACTGGGCCTTCTTGCCTGTGCCGGTGGACGTATTTCTGGGCCCGTACGCCTCGCTGGATCTTAACAAGGCCGAACAATACGACGAATATATAGATCGTCCACCTAAGTTTATTATTCAGCACAAGTCTGTGCTCGGTCCCTCGCAACTCCTAGCCGCCACAGACAAAGGGACATTCTTGTCACATGATAGTCTTCAACGAATTATGCGCGGTGCTTTGGAATGCAAACAGAGCCATAGATCTTGCGATGGAATGGCACATTCTGTTAGTCAATCACTCGTCTTCCGGTTGATTGATGTTCAGGATCAAACAGTCCGATTGGCCGACCAGCACAGCCAATAAATCGCACTGAGCTACATATGGGGCGAGTCAGCTGGCCGCGATCATGGGCAGCTGGAAAGTCTTTCGAATGATCCGGACGTGAAGACACTTCCACAGGCGCTCCCTCAAACAATCAAAGACGTTCTGCAGGTAGCACGATGGCGTGGAGTACGATACGTCTGGATAGACGCCTACTGCATCCAGCAAAATGACCCTGTCGAGCTGCAGAATGCCGTCATGCATACGGATAGCGTGTATGAGAATGCGCTGCTTACCATTTGCACTTTCTGGGCGGACAGTGCCGCAGGACTCCACGGAGTCAGCGTTCCTTTCAAGGACCAAAACTGTCACCTGCTCGGGGAGGATTATATATGCTCGGCATTCCCATTCTGACATCCGTTGAATGACGAAATAGTGGAAACGCCATGGCATAGTAGAGGGTTGGATCTTTCAAGAGAGCGTCCTGTCCCGACAGCGGCTCTGTTTTATGCCCAGCTCTGTCATGTTGCTCTGCCACGAACAGAGTCTAAGCTCCCACTGCTATACAAGGAAAGCTACATCGACAGCTTGCAGATCGTCCTTTTCAGATGTTCAGGTCAGCATGTGTCTTCGGAACATGAACTGGGTTCTGGAATATACCAGGGGATTGTGGGCAGCTACACTGGGCGTATTTTGTCGCACCCTAGCGACGCACTCAACGCCATCAGGGGTATTCTTAATCGGATATCTAAGCAGACCGGAATGGAATTCGTGCAAGGGCTTCCCAAGACCGATATCTTGAATGGACTGATGTGGATCCGCGGCAATGTAAATGTACGTCGAGAAGACAGTCCTTGGAAGACGGGGAGAGTAGAGTGTCGACGCCGATTCATCTTCCCTTCTTGGACCTGGCTGGACCAAGATATAACTTCAAGTTACGAGCTGTGGTTGAGTACTCCGTATGAGCACCTCTAGGTATACAGTCGCTCTACCCTCCATATTAGGAGCCCCACTGAGAGATCGTTCCTTGTCGAAGTATCTCAGGTTGCGAGGATAAGTGTCAATGCCCCAGGCCCACAACCAAAACTAGCTTCATAATTCAGTCGGAAGCTACAGAGGCTTACATTACTCAAGGGTCTCTGGAGAAATTTCCGTTGATAAAGGAGTTCATGTGGCGGGTGGTTCACCCTAAAGGCGACGCTTTCATGGACTTTTCCCACTCATGGTTGACATGGAAGTCAGCTCTGAGCGGGATGCTCCTCGATACCCGAGCCATCGATGCACTAGATGTGAGGGATAGTATTGCCCGAGTACGACTTGTTTTGCTGGGGCGGATACATGCAATCCAAGACGCCAAAAGAGAGGGCCGGCAAGAAATCGGCGACACGATTATAGCAATGGCTATTACTGGGTCGGATAATTCTGCGACGGCTGAAAAACTTGGTATTATTGCGGTTCCGTTGTTTTATTGGCTGGACTCCAAACCGAAGTTGGGCAAGGTGGTTGTGGTGTGAGACGGGCAGCATGGTCTGCGGTGGTCGTAGGACAGCTGATGCAGTCTTCCCCTCTGATTTCCTTGCTTCCCATGCTTCGTTTCCCACGGGTTGGAGCATCTTTACGTATTGGCCTTCTCTGGAGCGGATTAGGCGGTGGGGGTCACGCAGTATGACAGATTATTCCTCATAAATGCTGTCTTTCGGTGACTTAGATATAGCACACACACGCAGAAATTCACCAATACCTGCGAACGGCAACAGGAAGGATATTCACAGAAATTGACTGCTCTCCTTCTGAATACAGCTCCGTGACAAAGGAGCTCTGTACCTTTTGTCCTAGAAGCAGCGATTGCATCCAACATACTGACTGAGGGTTGCCGGTTTTCTTTTTTTTTCTCCCAGTGGATTTTAGAATCAAATTCTACGAGGCAGCTATGACTAAACCACCATACTGTTATCAAGCCCCCGGAGCCTCCATGGGAGCAAATGTTCTCCTCCCACTTGGCGCTCACACCGGTATGCGTGTGCCCGTTCGCATTCAAAGTCATCATGGAGGGACGCCGCCTATGCCCAACTCCGCCAACCTAGTGAAAACGGAAATTCGTCGGTCGAGCAATCACGCACCGCGTCCTGGCTCTTTGTGCACAACCAAACCAATTTTTTTTTCTTCTCATCTCAGCTCCACTCACCGGAGTCGGGCGGCTCAGCTCACCACTGGTCCAAGTTCATCAGCTCAGCCGAGCCCCAAGCTCTGAAGAAAAAGCCCTAAGCCCTACGCCCAAAGTGGTGACCGCTCCCCAATTGCAAGTGGCAAAAGGTTGTGGAATCCTCAGCCGCAGCCTCTCAGGGTGAGGCAGACTGGTGTTGGGTTCCTCGCAGAAGGAATTGCTTTTGCGTTTAGTACCCGAGTCGGTCTGATGAGAAAAGACCTAGGCTGAAGCTGGACACCGGTCGCATCGCAACTGCAGTCGTCACAACGCCCATCTATACTAATGAATGGAACATCGTCTTCCTGCGGAGTTATCGTCCGTCGAATTCGCATCGACATCGATCGTCCGGAAACCCGCTGCGATCTATCTTGATTCTCGCGGCGTATTCCATGTACGCAGCCAGTTCCCGCGCACGCTAACCTCATGCAATGAATGTAGCCGTCATCCAACTGCAAGTGACAGTGGCAGGGAACCCGCTTTGGGGAATCGAGGAAGTGACGAGATGGGGAAGGAATGAAATGTCTGGTCGAAATGCGCAAGTGCCTTGCATTGTTCTTGCTTTTTTCCTTCGGCTATCGACTCGAGCGGCCCTTTCGGATTGCCTACGCACACATCTTCTTCTGAGCTGATCCGCCGGTCCACTCGCTTTTACATCCCGAAGACTTGTGCTAGACCATATTCCAATCCACCATCATTGATTTACCAAAAGCAGCGTCACTGCTCAGTGAAGCCACCAACCTCGCGAATCTACGCACCAGCTCCCGCAGTCCCTTTGTTTCCCCATCTTGGATGCGCACCCTCGATATCGGTCCCATCCCGTCCCATCCCGTCCCATGGCGTCCCATCCCGTCCGCGTCTCGTTATTCCGTTGGAGATATCCAGCAGGGTTACTCGGATCGAAGCGCATTGGGGATCGATATTGTTGCGGAATGCCCTCCGAGCGAATCGGACATAGCGTGGACTGGCAGATCTAACTAGGCCGATACAGGTGTAGCGCGTGTTCGCCTCCAAGGTTCGCCTTTCACGGGGATTTCCCGAGTGGGTTAGAACCTTTGAGGGATTGTGGGGAGTCACGTGAGCGGGAGGTACCTTGTTCAGGTACCTATATTTGGAGCCGTGTTGTGGGCACTATCACGAGAAAGAGAGACGGGGAAGGCGAGTCGTACGGTACGGAGCAGTGGTTCTGACAAGTTTGTTTGCTGAGACCTGTGACGGATGACGGGATGATTGTCGCAGCTGGGGCTCTCTCGGGCGTACACCTCGTACACCCATGGATAGAGGACGAGGCACGATGAAGGCAGAATGGTGTGATATTCGTCACTCTCCGACTCTCCGACTCTCCCCCCCCAACACCACGTTTCTGGATTCTAGTCGGTAAAGCGCATGCGATTGCACAAAATGACACCTTCAATCCCCAGCAAGTCGACGATGACGAAACGCTCAAGAAAGAGGAAAAGCGCGAGGCTGGCAGGCTGGCACAAAACGGAGCCGTTGTGGGGTTCAAACTTCAAGGTTGCAAGTTGCAAGCATCTGTGTCAGTGTGTGTTGGATGGGGTCACGCCGTCGTTGAGGAAGTGACGAATCTCACACAAGCGGGCGGGGTCCCTCCATGGTTCCTCCATGGTTCCTGTCCGGGTTGTGCGTCCAAGTTCCTCCACGATAAACGCCACGGTGTGGAGAGTCGATACGATACCCGCCATGGGAAGCGAGGGTCTTTCACGACCCGTGCGCTCATACGGTTGCACAGGCGTCTCGCAGTTCATTCGCTCGCAACGGACGCTTCCTTTGGGAGCAAGACCAACACGATCAGCCATCACTCGCAGCGCCTCGTGCTCTCTCTCAGCAAGCCGGCCGTCCTGCCAAACTGTGCGGCAGAGAGAGAGAGAGCACGCAGTTGTGATTTGACAAGCAGCGTGGGATATTGTGCAGCATTATTATGATTCCGCGCATGTTCTGGCGTTCCGTCTCATCTGCGACTGGAGGCGCTTCCCAAGTGCCCTGACCCTGACCGGCCGCGGACAAGAAGAGCAAGGAGTTTCCCTGCACTTTGACTTCCAAGTGCGGGGAAAGGGCGAGGGGGGAGTCTTGCCCCAAGAGGAGAGGGGGTGGGGAGAGGACTCAGAGGAGAGACTGTAGACTCTACAGGCTCGACTGCACTTGCCCTCCCCAACAACTCCCCGGTCTCCCCTTCCTGGCTCCTGCAGAGTGTGGAACTCTATCGCGCGCGGAGTGGGCAGCCAATAAATCACTGAGCACCCTGCTGCAGGATGCGTGGGGAAGCACCGCATACACAGGTAGACTACAGTACATACATACGCAGTGCGCATCGGACTTTGCTGGCCACAGAATCCTACGAATCACAAGGCCCGTACACAGTATGGCATGGCTGGGGGCGATGCAGGATGCTATGCGGAAGGCGGAAAGGACCCATATAATGGCATATTCGAACCATTGCTAAGGGAACCCATTCCAAGCTTCGTCATTTTGCGCGACTTGGGAGGGGCGTGCCGTGCTGTTGGCACACGACGCTGAGACTCAGAGCAAAGGCAAGCAGGCGGAGGGTCGGGTTTTGCCTCTCGCCTCTCCGTTCTGCTGTGTCCCAGTGTCCCAGCATGCTGCGCTGCTTGCTTGCCCAGCAACAAGTGGTAGACGGTGGTGGTGGTGGTGGTGGTCGTTGAGCAGCACCACGTGCCCATCTCGGAAATGATCTGTTCCCCCTCCCTCCAGGGCTCATCTCCCACTCGCAAATTACGCCTCAAACAACCCTCTCAACATTTTGTAGAAACAAGAAACCGATCTCCCCCCTTCTTTTCATCGGCCATCCACACAAACTCCCCGACGCAGGGTCTTTTCATCGCGAGAAAAAATTTTCTTCTTCCCCTTTCTCCTTTCCCCATGCTCCCCTCGTGGACGGTCCTGAGTGGCCGATTCGCGAACAGCAGCTGGGCACCGTTGGCAGCGATTTCTTCGATTTTCGCCAGTCAACGACTGTCAAGACTCAACCCAGGCCGTCCGCGGGGGACCCGCCGTGGCCCGTCCTTTTTCTTTTGCGACGGGCCAGTCAGAGGCGAACACCTAGACAGGGGTGCTCCGTGCACGAGGTGCCCAGGTGGATGTGGAGAAGAATGGCTTGACTTGGAGACAGTAGTGTAGTCTAGGAGCGGAGTGGTCTAGAGTCTAGAGTCTGGAGAAGACGACGAAGAAGAAAGAAGAAGGAGAACACGAGGCTTGCAAAGTGGACCCTGTTGTTGTCTGCGGGCAGAGTGCGGCAAGCGTGCAGCAAGCGTGCAGCAAGCTTGAAGCTGGCGCCGAACTTTGAAGGCGTTGGCTAAGGATCGAGCGGCATAGTGCAGCTGCGCTACAGCGCGCTACTGGGCAATTGAGGTCCGCGATAGTCACAGAAGAGGGGGGTGGGAGTCTGGAGATTCAAAGTGCGTAGGAGAGGTGGGACATGGGACATGGATGGACAGCGAAACCCGAGGTTAGAACTTAAAGCAAAGCAAACGTGGGGATCGAGGACGGGAGTGGGAGGGTGCGTTATCGTGTAGCGCAGATTGTCGAGGTGCAGGTGCCGGTGCAGTTGCGGGTGCACTTGAGGTGCATGACCTCTGGATCGAAAGATAGCAAGGGGTAGTGGATTTCAAATTCCTCTATACCAGCCTCGTTATCTCTCTCAACCTTGGAAGCTACCTTAGCACTGAGGTAGACTAAGGGTAGTCGCGTGGTCTGCGAGATAGAAGAATCACGTGGGTGCACTAGGAATATTGAACCTTGGAACCTTGGAAGAGGCCCGGGGGGCTTGCGTATCACCCTGGGGCAGGTGCACTTGGGACGTCAAAGGATGATGGATGCCCCGTGAGACATGTCTGAGATGGTCTCAGGCTGCGTGACACAAGGGAAAAAAAATTCTCAACACAAAGAGGACACAGTGCAAGAAGATGGAGAAGATGAGCGTTTTGCTGGTGCCTTGTTACCACGCGTACGTGGCCTAGGCGGATCCGTTGATTCATATCAGTGCTGCCTTGGGCAGTCCATGTTGCTAAGCTAAGAGGGGAATATGCAGGTGATGGTAGCAGGGGAGAGGAAAGAGAAAAAAGAGGACAAGGAGACACGTAAATGATCTCGTAAGAGTGAGTGGATATTCCATCCATGAGGCAAAGCAACCCCGTCGCCCGTAGATGCAGACACATAAGCCATACGGTAAGCCCATACTGTAAGCCCCCTCCTGATCCTTCAGGCCCAACCAACCAGTGTTGGGACAACACTTGGCAACCGCCAAATAAAAAAAGAAGCGCTCATAATAACACAGTTTGAACAGCAACAGCACGAGGCCCGATGATCCTCTTGGATGAAACCGGATCCCGTCGAGGTAGGAAAATACTTTTTTGATACATGGCTCGGCAACCCGAAACAAGCCAGGTAAGACGAACTCCAATGCCGAAAATCGATCGGAGGTACAGTGGGTCCTGGGAATATGCAAACAGTGAAACGCCGTGGTGAACCAACGCCAAATCTCAGCAGGCTGAGAGACTGAGACGATGCGGATATATAGTGATGGATGGTGTGATGATGATGAACTCCGGAAATGTCCATGACTGACCCCGTGATTGCGATAGACAGGCTCCGAGACATGAGGTAGGAGATTAAATGGAGAAATTGCTTAGTACTGTGTGAACCGTCGGCTCATCCGTCGTACGTCGCGGGCATTGTCGAATGACCGGACGTAGCTGTTCAATTGCTGGGCTGCCTGGGGCGAGATGCCCGAACTGGTCGATTGCGAGGTGGCCGAGGTGAGTGATGACCGTGACGACGAGGGACTCAGGCTCCGCTGCTGGGATTGGGTGCCTGTCGAAGAAGCAGAGGCTTGTGTCGAGGCAGAGTAGGAACTGTTGGAGGCTGCGTAGTAGTATGAGGACGAAGGGCCAAAGTCGAACCCCCGTGACGAGGTTGGCGTTTTCAAGGCGGTGAAGTTGACTGCTGGTGGGAGATAGAATCCGTGTGTTGATGACGATGTCGAGGAGGCCGAGGAGGAAAGATTCGAGGAGGTTTGAGAGTCGGCGGTGCCAGCCTTCTCAAGATCTGCCAGGCGACAGGCTTGTGAGCAGTAGGTGCCGCCCTCTGTAATCTGACGGTCGCAGGAGAGACAGAACTCGTGAGACCACTCCATCTGGGAAGCCATTGGGAATGTAGTTGTGGTGTAGGAGAGGAGGTTGTATGGTCGGCTGAAGCTGTTGGGTGGCCTGGTAGTTCCAGAGGCCGGTGAGGGATGGGCGACTGGTGGGGGACTGGTGGGGGACTTTGGGTTGGTATAGAGAACAAAGGTGGTAGGGGAGGACCAAGGAGGTAGTTATAAAAGTCGAGTGAAACAGAAACAGGTGACGGTCCGATTGAAGGAGGAGTCAGAGCATCGACTGATCATGGCCCACCTTTCTGTGCTGGCACTGCTGGTGGAGAACGAGACGGGAGCGGGCGTGGTTTTAAGCCCAGCGGTCTCAGCGCTCCCAGGCACACCACGACGGCGAATCAGGGCGCAGGAAGGGCAGGGGTGTCCCACGCCAGCCTTAGTCCGCAGATTTGTGGCCCGAGCGCCCCGCTGCCGATGCTGGAGGCCCTGGAGCCCTGGAGGGAAGGAGCCAGGGGGACCCTTGTAAGAAAGTGCAGGTGGCAGGTGCAGCAGCTGGGCACGGCGTGTGGGTGCGGCGGCTGCTCGAAAAATAATAGCAATTCTTGGCCTGCCAGTCATCCATCGCATCCAGTCATCCATCTCATCCACTCATCCATCCACTCATCTCAGGTCCGCATCGCGCCAATAGTGAAGGACCCTGGGCCTGCCATCCCTCCACGCCTCCTCTTCGTCAGCTGGCTGGCTTGAGCCTTGAGCCTTGCCCTGCGCCGGCCAACGCGGATGACCAGCGTGCGCATGGCCCACGGTCGACCAGAAGAGGAAGACAGGGTCGACTGAGGTCGGCGCTGCTAACCCCGCTCGGGAACACCAGCTTCCAAAGCGGACCAACACTCCCAAGACGTGGGATGACGACGACGAGGGAGAAAAAAAGAGCAAGATAGTTGATTGCGTAGCACGGAGCATAGCGGCTCCATTTTTTTTCTTTCAGGTTGCCTTCCGGTCTCCTGTTCTCGAGGCAGAAGCAGAAGAGATAGCGTTTTAGTCGTGAGGTCACTCCACGCAACGTTTACGGTACAAGCAGCGAGCAGCTGCTGAGTATACGTAGCAACAACAGGAACAGACATATTCCGTCTGGCAGACCACAGCTGTGCTGTGCTGCCGCCGGTGCGTGCTGCCCAGGTGGAATTTTTTTGCAACGCAGGGGCCTATTATTCGGCTTACGGATCTCAGCCCTGCAGAAAGAAGACGTAGGGACAAGTCCCAAGGTACCAGTGTCCAGTGCGCACACGACTTCTGAGCTCTGCCCCCTCCATTGAGGTCACTCGCCTGGCCGCCCTTGCTTCGCGTCCGGGCATTGCTTGCTCCGGTCTGCTCTGCAAGGAGGTAGGGGAACCATTCTTGGGGGCTATGGGTTTAATGCAGCACGACAAAGCGGACGCATTTGGTTGTCTGTCCCCCCTCACGGCTGCTGCCACACAACCATTGTGGTCCTCATTGTCCTCATGGTCCTTCAGCAACGAACAACTGCCGTTTCCGTCGGCGCCCTCTTCGGAAATGATGGTCAAATTGTGTTGAGGAATGGCAGCTCGCTGCTTGAGACGCTTCGAGTGGCGACATTACCACGCGCATGGCGTTGCTGCAAATCACACTCGTCTCGCTGCTCGCTCGCTTCCCCCTCCCTCTTTGCAGCCGTCGCATGTGCTCCAATCAGCCAGCCGCCGCGAGCGCAGGCCCTGGCCAATATTGGATGGGATGGAGTTGCTCGGAACGCATGTTCGCGGCGGCTTGCAATTGCTGGACTCTCCCTCTCCCTCTCCCTCTCTGCCTCCATCCAACATCAAACACCCGCGTGCGCTTCCATCAAGCCATTGGCAACCTCCAGCCTCCTGCTCATTATTGTCTTCGGGCCTACTACTGCTCAGGTGCAGCAGTCTACTTGGCGCGCCTGGATGCCCCAAGGTGCAGCGCTGATTGCTCAATAATGCTCACATCTCGCTGAGGAGACGGGGCTGGCATGGCACGGGCCAGAACTGGTTCCAAAAAGCCACAAAGCCACAGGAGTCCGTGGGGGTTGAAAAGGCGCCAGAGCTCCAGGGTCTGGCGCTTCTGGCAAGCCAACGCCGCAACTATCCGTACTGACGAGCAGAGCATCCCGACAATGGAGCAATATACGGATACGCCCCCGTATCTGGACGCTTTCTGGGTGCGATACTGTATAGTGGAATATCTATCTCTATCCCGTGGTTGTCCGCCCGTAAACCCACTCCAGAGTTCCAAATACAGACTGTGAGACTAGCCTCGCATCATCCCAACACGGTCCACACGGGATCCAATGAAACTCAATGGCGCCATCAGCGGGCTCGGTGGCTTGCACTTCCCCACAAACAAGCACGGGAACGAGGGAACGAGCGCCTCGATACGAATCACAGGACCCCGTGCCTCACTTCCAGATGCAAAATCTGCTGATGAGGTGAGATGTCGTGAGAAAGAAGCGCTCGACGACAAATAATAATCCAGGCGACCAGCATCACACACAGAGAGGGGAAGAAAAAAAGTCGAAAAACGTGGTCCGAAAAAAAAAGCACACAATATCCCTCAACGGTCGCTCATATGGCGTAACGCTGTGCGCCCCCTTGTCGCAGTGGAGACTACCTCTCAATCACTTCTCTCTCTCTCGCAATCATGCATCATCTTGCAGTTGCTCGAGCTAGCCTCGTCCTCGACAACATCAATCAACCTGCACATGTACATGTACCATATATTGGGCAGTAATATGGAAACGTTCCGAGCACGACATGTCAGGTCTGAGGCACAAATGCTTGACGGTAGACTAGCTCTGCACCGCTCACAGGCACATTCCCTCAACGCCGTGGAACCAACTCCGCCGTGTAACCATGTTCAATCTATCGTGAACAATGCACGGGCCTCGGAAGATCCCACTGCAAATCTGACGGGAATTTTGGCTCCTCAACCCACCACCGAGTTGAGTGGACGCTTGCGTGGGGGAGTACCGTATAGATCAATGGAGCATATATGGCGTGACCATCACGTGCGGACGCTCCAACTACCACCGTCCAGACGCCTGAAAACTTCACAAAGTACAAAGGGTATCTAAACCTGGGGACACAGAAGATCGGGAACTGGTTTGCCCATCAGGGTCCCACGGCAACCCGAATTTCGTGCCAAGACAGCTTCATCACCGGACCATCCGTCCTCCGACCCCTCCAAACCGTGGTCCAGGGCGTACGCTGTCGGCTACCGAAAAAAATGGATCCCCAACGTTCAGCATCACGTCACCACAACAAGCAAGCAAGCAAGCAAGCACCAAGCAAACCTCTCACATCATACCGGGAGGAGCACGCAGAAATTGCCATTTTGCAACCGCTGGAACGAGGAACCCTCGTCGGGAATTTGAGGCTCAACCCAATTCACTTAATTGAAGAAATCAAAATAAATCTTCTCGTCTGAAAAAGCACACAGTAAACAATGTCCACGACCCCGTTCTCGGAGGAGATCTCCCTCGCCCTCTCCGCCGTCCACACCGCGTCCCTCCTCACCAAGCGCGTCCTCCGCACCCTCCACAACTCCGTCTCCGCAGAGACCAAGGCAGACGACTCCCCCGTCACCATCGCGGACTTCGCCGCCCAGGCAATCCTGATCGCGGCCCTGCATGCCGCCTTCCCGACCGATGCATTCGTCGGCGAGGAGAGCGCGCAGGCCCTGAGAGGGAATGCCGAGTTGGCCGACAAGGTGTGGGAGCTTGTGCGACGGGCTGCTGTGGACGCGTCTGAAAGGGGGGAGGTGCAGGAGGTCGAGGTCGAGGAGGAGGAGGCGCCGCACGTGCAGGAGCAGCGTGGTACAGCA
The DNA here is from genome assembly GCA_019022765.1 of Westerdykella sp. P71. Taxonomy (NCBI): domain Eukaryota; kingdom Fungi; phylum Ascomycota; class Dothideomycetes; order Pleosporales; family Sporormiaceae; genus Westerdykella; species Westerdykella sp. P71. The sequence goes on along the minus strand of JAFHBW010000127.1, from coordinate 2,613 downwards.
TCAGCATCCGCATCCGCATCCGCATCGCGATCACGACCGCGGTTGCATTTCCCAGCCACCAAGGCGGAGATGCTCGATGCCATTGACCTCGGCGCCTCGAGCTCCCAGCAGACCGGCAACGGCCGCGTATGGGTCCTCGATCCCGTGGACGGGACTGCGAGTTTCATGACCAACAAACAGTACGCGGTTTGCCTGTGTTTGCTCGTCGACGGGCAGCAGGAGGTCGGCGTGATCGGGTGCCCCAATTTGCAGTGGGACGTCATCAGTGACAAGGAGCGGGATGCCGACGCCAATGCGAAGGCCCCGAGGAGGATCCACGAGGATCTGGTGGACGCCGAGGGCGATGGGGTGTTGCTGCATGCTGTGAAGGGGAAGGGTTCGTTTATTCGGAAGATGCATGAGACGACGTTGGGAGAGCCGCAGCAGATCCTTCTCAATGACGATGCATCTACGAGAACAACAAAGGACCTCTCCACCCTCAACTTCGTCGAATCTACCCTCGGGAAGACTAGCCTCTCCCAGCCAGAGCATGAAGCCGCAGCTCGTCTCGTCTCCGCTCCCTGGCCTGGCACCGTCATCTGGTCCCAACAGCTCAAGTACATAGCCCTGACGCTCGGGGCGACGGACGTGATGCTGCGCATTCCAAAGGGCAAGGAGAGGTATACGCATGTGTGGGATCATGCGGGCGGCCAGTTACTGTTTTCCGAAGCCGGAGGCGTGATCCGGGATCTGGACGGTGGGGAGATTGATTTCGGACACGGGAGGAGGATCCTGGGGACGAGGAATTTTGGCATGATTGCTGCCAGGAAGTGGTGCTTCGAGGGCGTCATGGAGGCGGTGAGGGAGGTGCTGAGGAGGAGAGGGGGTTGAGTGGGGTAAGAGGAATGCGTCAGGATGGGGAGCCTTTGTCGCCGTCGAAGAGTACCACGACAGCAGAGGGGCTGGGGAACGAGGATTGCGGAAAAGCAAACCAGAAGCAAAACCAAGCTGGCGAGGCGATCAGCAAGACCGAGGCATGGAGAATCAATAGAGGAAGGACACACAAGTTGTCCAGCAAGATGATGCTAACAACCGTGTCCCATGCGCAGCCGTCGTAGTGCAACATTCACAGCCAGGAAGAATTCGAACATGCATCATCGTGCTCGTATTGCGCGGCTTTTCTGACCCCGTGGGCCTTGCCCGTCGTTACCTTGGTATCTTTCATTACGTATCAGTGTTTGCCATTGCTCGCTATTCTCCGCCGCCATTTTTGCGGAACGACACCTTCTCCACAGCAACGTTTTCTACACCGTTGGCGTCTTTTCTCAGCTGGTACACGTACAGCACAAGCACGTCTCCTTGTACCTGGCAAAAAGTAAGCATGAAAGACGTCCCCAAAGCTTGCTCCGCCATGCCATAGGGAAGCGATGGTGACATAGGTAGACTTACATCCATAAGCACAAAACTCGGCGTCGGCTCCTCCTCTTCCGGCCACCACCCCGTCGTCATCGCCCCCGTCGCACTGCCCGGATTCACAAAAAACTTCCCCTCCATCTCGTACGCCTCAAACCGGTGCGTGCCTCCCCACAGCAACACATCCACATCCATCTGCCGCGCGGCAATCAGCAAGCTGTCGCCATCCCCCGGCGGGATGATGGTGTGGCCATGTGTGAAGCCTATGCGTAGCGAGCCGTGCGTGACGACTTTCGAGAGCGGCAGGTTCGGCGCCTCGACGTCAAAGTCGCCCTTGACGATCTGTAGGTCCGGCGCGATGCCGCGGAGGAATTCGAAGGTCTCCTTCGACGTGATGTTGCCGAGGCAGAGGATTTGGCCTATCTTTCCAGGCGCGAGGAGCTTTTTGAACTTTGTGTAGTATTGTTAATATGGGGAGCTTTATGGTGGGTGTACGAAGTACATGATGGTGGGGTGCGCTGTGGCCGAGGCGTGGCGGGGCTAGAGGTCGTAGAAGTTGGGATGGTGCATAGGTGGTCGTACCTTGGCTGGTATATCCTATGTGTCCTGTAAGTCTGTGAGGCCAGTGGGTTTGCGTCTTTGTGGGGAGAAGCTTACAGGAGCTCTATCTGGTATAAAGAGGTCGCCTAGGACCAGCACCAATCGTGAGGCCATTGCGATGGCCGAGCAAGTCGTATCAGGCAATAGGGGTAATCAGATAATCCTTCAAAACAGGCGGAGCAAGTGATTTCGGTGTATATCGCTGGGTGGTGTTGCTACATGAAGCTCGACAGTTCGTGGACTGGTCTATGCGGTCACCTTCCTCGAAGGCGGTGGCAGATACCTAGCCTTGGCAGGAACGATTGGATCTAGCCGGAGTTGGTTAGTTTTGGGGTTTCTCTCGACCACATGCAGGTGCCACCTGGGCAGCCTCGGAAGCTTAAGGATTCATTGCTTTCCTCTGCAATTTCCATGTTACTCTACTTCCGCTAAAATGAGAATGAGCTCGATATAAATTTGCCAAATGATGCGCCACCTTCAAAGATGAAACCTTAGAACCAAGCGATAGGTCCTAACCTTATAGCATACTATTTATTGTAATAGGAAGAACTTTTTAAAGACCCCCTAAATTCCCTAGCAGAGACCCCCTACTGCATGTTAAGATCTACGCGTGCAGTTGGC